>CAUYPK010070966.1:0-76499 GCA_963574355.1 Loris lydekkerianus | reverse complement strand
CACAACCCACACATTCACTCCAACCGCCCCACCTGTCATTGGTGGTTTTTTTACAAAATAAGCCCAACTTCCTCCATTAAAATTTTTTTTTTTTTTTTTTTTTTTTTTTTTTTTTGCAGATGAGGCTTTAACCTCCCTTCCTAGGCTCCTGGTGACTCAGAGACTCATCAGAAGAGCTCCTAGCCAGTGGAGCTGGTCTTATGGGTGACACAGTCCAGCCTCCATTCAGGACAAGAGGCCCTCTCCCCCCACCTCTCCGCCCATTACTCATCAGCCGCCTTCAGCTGAGAAGCCCCAGCCCTGGCTGTGAGTTCTGTGACTCACACAGAGCTTCCACCTGGATAGCTCGGGCTCCAGGGAACACATGCCTGCCCGCGCATGCTCACACACACACACACACACACACACACACACACAGAGCTAGGAGTGACGATGACTCTCCTCCCCTGCTCCCTCCCCTCCTCCCTGTGTGCTGCCACCTCTATCCTGCCATTCTTGAGGACCTCCACATACACATCTCCGCTACTCAGCTTTCCACACTGTCATCATCCATTTGTTTGACTGTCCCTACCCCCTCGAGTTCATGAAGTGACGGTACAGGCTGTGTCTGGGACAGTAAGCACTTGTTGAGTGTTCATAGAGTCAGACAAACCCTCCTGATATTTCACTAAAGCTCAGCTCAGCCAAGTCCTGGGAATGTGGGACACACCCCTAACTTGAAGCCCGGTGCTCCAGGCCCTTCACCCTTCTCATCATCCGTACCAAAGCACATGGAACATGGTTTTTGTTGGTGGTGGTGTGTGTGCATATGTGTATGTGTGTGCGTCTGACAGAATCTTACTTTGTTGCCCTTGGTTGAGTGCCGTGGCATCATCATAGCTCACGGCAACCTCAAACTCTTGGACTCAAGCAATTCTCTTGCCTCAGCCTACTTAGCAGCTGGCACTACAGGACAGTACTTACATGTACTTGTTCAGAAGGTGATGGTCATTTCTCTCTTGCTTCTAAGGCATGTGCCACCATGCCCAGATAATTTTTCTATTTTTAGTAGAAACAGGTTCTTGCTCTTGTGCAGACTGGTCTCGAACTGCTGAGTTCAAGCAGTCCTCCTGCGTTTGCCTCCCAGAGTGCTAAGATTGTAGGCGTGAGCTACCTCACCACCCTGAACACACCCCAATCATCTTGAACTTGTACTTTTAATGAATTGGTCAAGCCCCATGCTTTTAATAGGGAGAAAAGGGAGAAACACTTAGCTAAAAACACCAAGTGGGCTCTATTCACCCAGGAGTTACATTTCAGAGTGGAAGGTGAGAGATGCTCTTTCCCCTCCATGCAAAAAAGCAATGACGTCTCTTTTGCATCAGCCCTTGCTAATTCTCACTCGGACCTCTTAGCCCTCCTGGGACATCATGCCTCAAGTCACCTGGAAACCAAGATAAAGGACATCTGACACATAGCATGCACCCAGTGTGGCCCTGGAAAGAACACTATTCCAGGGGCCAGGAAATTGGATGCCACCATGGTGTCCTGTGGGTATGCTGCTTACTTCTGTTTCCCTCAAAAATAACAACAACAAATCCCTGCCCTGCCTGCCCCATGGGATGGTCATAAAGAATAAGTGGGGTACGGCGGCACCTGTGGCTCAAAGGAGTAGGGCGCCGGCCCCTTATGCTGGAGGTGGTGGGTTCAAACCCTGCCCCAGGCAAAAAAAAAAAAAAAAAGAATAAGTGGGTAGAAACTAGGAAAGAGCTTTGGAAACCCAGTACTTCCTTCCAAGCCTGGTGGCTGTGAGCCCTTGGAAAAGCCCAGGCTGGCCCCAGGGAAGACCTGGCAGAGGAGAAACAACAGTGACATTATCCTCTTTCCCCTTCAGCCTTGATGTCCCTTCCTTTTCTCCAGGCTGCCACCAAGTGTCCCTGTGATGGGCTAAGTTATGCCCCCTCCTCACAAATGTATATGTTAAAGTCCTAATCTCCAGTATGTCACACAGTAGACCCTCCACAGCTGACCACCTCCCTCCACTGACCTCCTCCTTAAATTGACCTAATTTTCACAGACTGGACATGCACCCCATGTACATATCAGTACAGTGGGCCTAGTTCCTCATGCTGACCACCTCCGTATGTCGGCCAGTTTGTTACAGTCCCTTGGGTGGTCAGCTTACAGAGGTTCTACTGTATTTGAAGATAGGGCCCTAAAATGGGTCACTAGGGTTAAATGGGTGTATCAGTGGCCCCTAATTCTAATAGGACTGGTGTCCTTATAAGAGGAGATTAGGACACAGACACACACAGAGGGAAGACCACATGAAAACATCCCAAGGTGACCACCCATAAGCCAAGGGAGAGGCCTCAGAAGAAACTAATCCTGCCACACCTCCAGCATGTACTCCAGCCTCCAGAACGGAGAGGAAATAGATTTCTGTTGTTAAGTCACGGCCCACGGTCCTGACCTGTGGCAGCCTCAGCAAGTGCACACAGCCCTGTCTACTCCTCCTTTAGCTCAAGCTGCCCCTCGACCCCCCAAAGGCTTTGTGTACGTGCCTGAGAGGTGAGCTCTTGGCATCTGATCCCATCACTCTCTTACCTGATGAGGCAAGACCATGGGGAACATTCTGACAAAGCTGACCTCAAGGGCGGATTTCAGCACCCTGCTGTGACACACTGGGAAGAGTGTGCTTCCTGCCCACGGGGACCCTGCACTACATTGAGTTCCAAATGTATGCCCTTGTACAGCCATCAGTATCACCTGGGGACATGGATTAAAAAAAAATTCCTGCTCTGCTCTCCCGTTCAGGGATTCTGATCAGTAGGCATAACGTGGGTCGATGCTGTTAGCACCAAGGGACCCAAGGCAAGGCCAAGTTCAAGAGTTGCTGACCAGCCTGCCATCATGTGAGGATGTCCCTGCATGTCCCTGCTTAGGTGATGGCATGTGGGTGATGGTGGTAAACAGGAGACCAGCATAGCTGTGAGAGGGCACGGGCTGTTCACCACAAATGCCCACTAAGTCTGAAAGCATTCTCTGAGAATACCCTTTATAAAGTCTAATGGACCCCCCTTGTCTGAAATATTTCCTCTATTAAATAGAACTCGATAGAAAAGTGATCTCTGCTCAGAGTCACAAACCACAGAAGGTTGCAGCTGGAAGGCACCATGAGGGGTCACCAAGGTGAGCCCCCTCTGTTTACCTGTGGGGAGGTTGCAGGGGTCAGAGGCAGCATGACCCTGCCTGACCCATGACCAGCTGGAGCCAGAGCCCAGATTCCTCAGTATGATCTGGCTTTCTCACATACTCTGTTAAACCCCATTCCAGTTTCTGAATATGACCCCAACAGAAAAGAAGATTCTGATAGGGCTTCCTGAGCACCTGCATGCCACACACTTAGCATGCACCATCCTATTCATTCCTCACAATAACTTGGTAATGTTCAACCTCATTGTCCACACTTTAAGTGACAGACCCTTCCCCAAATCACACAGTTGGGAAAGGTGATCTATTTCCGGGTCTATCTAACTCCACGTCCTGGACAGCCCTACATCTGGGGATGAGAAGCCTGCATCTTGTCACTGCTGTAGAGAGCTGGAAGGGCACCAGGGACTCTCCTGCCGGGTTGGCATCCCAGGAATTTGCTCTGTGGCCCAGTCAGGAGGGGCCCTGGCCCTCAGCCCTCTGACTTCACAAACTCTAGGCCAGGCCAGCAAGAGAGGGTCCAGTTTTGCCAAGGGCCACTGAATCTCTCACCCCTGCTGGGGTTCCAGGGACCAGGGCATCCCTAGCAGAGGAGGAGACAGCTCCTGTCCTGGCACCTTGGCTTTCTCTTAGATTCTTATTATTTGAGTTGGAGCATTTCATCCCACTTGTTGCAGTGGGGGTTCTGCTTAACATACTGATGACTCTGACATGTCTCATTTTGTTCCTGGACCAACAGGGGGGTCCCCTGCAGGAGTCCCCAATATGTAATAAAGGGGGGGGGGGAGGCACAGCTCCCACTTTCCAGAACACCAATTTTTAGCTCGTGAGTCTTTATTCTTCTCACATTGCAACATGACCTTCTTAATCTTTCCTCCTGCCCTCCCCACCCCCACCAGCCTTCTGTCCTAGCAGAAGATTTCAGTGCCTTCCCATGACATGAAGTATTTTGTAGGGCTTTGTTCATTCATTCATTTGTTCAGCAAATATTTACCAAGTTTGTGATGTGTGCCAGGCACTGGGAAAACAGTGGGTAACAGGAAAAAATCAACCACTGAACACCACAGACAAAATTCCCTGCCCTCACTGACATTTCTTTCTGGCTGATAGGGCAGAAGGTGAATTAGATAAATAATAGAGAGCAAAGTTAAGTTAGTGATAACATCAGGAAGAAAAAGAAAGCAGAGAAGGGGGACAAGAAGTCTGGGATGTGGTTGAAATTTCAGATAAGGAGGCCAGGGACAATCTCCCTGAAGTTCCTTTTGAGTAAAGACGTGAAGAAGTGAGGTTGTCTGAGAGGAAGCATGGTCTGTAGAGAGAGCTGCAGGTGCAAAGGCCCCGGGGCAAGGCAGATTGAAGGAGGAAGATGTAGGAGGTGAGGTCAGGCAGGTGTGATTGGAGAGCGGGAGATAGTTTGTGCAGAGGAAACCCAGAAGGGTTTTTCAGAACTCCAAGGCCTTGACTTCTACTGGGAGGACTCTGGCTGCTGTGCTGAGCACAGATTGGAGGAAGGCTAATGTGGAGGCAGCCAGAGCAGCCAGGAGGTGGCAGCTGCCCAGGGGAAGAGTGGTGGTGGCTGCCCACAACCATGGATGTGATAAAAAGTGGTTGATAACCTTTTGAGGACAGTGTCAACATCACCTGTTGTTTGTTCCATTGCTGTCCCACCCCAACCTCCACCCACTCACTCACACATGAGCCCAGGCCTCATATCCTCCACCTTCCTGGCCGACACTAACCTTCTCGAACTTTCCTGACTCCTTGCCAGTTCCCAGCTCCCTGTCCTGTCCAGGGGAGTCAAAGCCACCTCTGACACTTAGCAGCAGGATGATCTTGGGTGAGTTATTTTGCCCCCTTTGACACCTTTTATCTGTAAAATAGGAATAATATCTCTTCAGGCCACCCTGGGAGCCTGGGTTGTGGGGTGGCTGAGCTGGACCTGAGCTTGTGGCAGCTCCCTGATGCCTGGGGCTGTCCTAGGCCTTACGGGTCTAAGCCTCTGACTTGCACTGCCCTGCAGACATCTTCCACAAGGGACTGGGGACTTGTGGCTTGTCCTGCCTATGCGTGAGTTCCGCTGGCCTCTCACCAAGAGCTGCTGAGCTGCTGGGTAAGAGTCACCAGGTTTGAATCCTGTACTACCACACATGAGCTGTGTGGCCTCAGGCAAGTTTCTCAACCTCTCTGAGCCTCCACTGCATGGAGCCACTGTGAGATAAAATGAAACCACACATACAAAGCACTCAGCCTGAGTCTGCCTCCTGGTAAAAGTTCAAATGCTGCATTATCCAATGATGTATCAATCATTAAAATGAGTATCATGTAGGCTAGCAGGACTTCTCCACCCTAACTCTGCAAACAAAATTTTGATGTAAGAATGACAAAACACCCCATCCTCTTTATCACCAAAAAAAGAAAAGGTAAATACGTTTGGGTCCTCTGACTGCTCAGGGTTTCTGGCCGTCTCATAGAGAACACCTGCTCTTCAGGGAGGTGGGAAAGAGGGGTGTCTCAGGGATGCCATTTTGTAACTCCCCAAAGTTTGGTGAAAGGATTTGGCTTCCAAGGTCTGCAACAAACTGCACAAATAGGTGCGGACTGTGAGTGACGAGCCGCCTGTCTCCAGCCTCTGAGGGCCTGGCTTCCCTTCACCACAGGCTGCAGGCACCTTCCAGAAGCAGGTGAGACCATGTGCTGTTCCTCTGGTCCTGGCTGGGTATTCACAAGTCTATGAGCCAAGAGTCTGTCTCAGGGCTGTCTGGGTGGGAGCCAGGGGCAGGGAGGGACAATAGAAAACAAGCACTAGGGCCATTTTCTTTTCTGAAAAGATCTTCATTTCCATGCTAATTGCAATTTCTGGTCTGCTTGGTTTTGGGCTCAGCCTTATTTGCCCAGGCAGCTGGAAGTCGCTCCTGGCAAACTTCCTCCACCTTCTTTTTTTTGACCAGACTGGCCAGTCATACAGTGACAGGGAAAAACAGCTCTCTGAATTCTTTGGGAGTCTTTTCTAGGGTTAAGATGGAGCTTGGGACAAACCCCAAAGTGGCCTCAGATGCTGCGGACGTCTACCTGAGCTAGATACTCTCTACTCTCCTATCTGACCTTCACTGCAGCATGCACCCTCAGACCCTTCCAGGATGCCCCCACATCAAGGACTGCACCATGGCCAGGGCAAGCCCAGAACTGCTGGATAGTCAGAGCCCCTGGGAACTGCAGCCCTCTGCCCTGGAGGGGACTCACTCTCCCATCTGAAAGGCCTTTTCTTCTTGTACTTCTTGAGGCCAGAGCAGTTAAGAGCTGGACTGCAGGACTGGCCAGATGTGAGTGGAGAATGGGCCTTTTGCGGGGTGGAGGGGAGTTCAAGGGATGAAAGGCAGGTCCCAGGGGCAAGAAAGCACCATTGTGGGAATAACACAGCACTTCTGCAGACAGGCTTCCCGCAGGCTGGGCTCTGTGCCTCAGATTGGACAGGAGGGAGTTTGGGTTTTAATACTTCAGTGTGAAACCAAGGATTATCTTAAGTTTTGAGCACAGATGTAATGATGAATGCACATTTTTTTCAAGGGTGGGAATAGGAGGAGGTTTAGTGTATTTAAAAGACTCACAAGCTTATCTGAAAGAAAGAGACTCCTCAGGTGAACATTCTGGTCCTTCCCCGCCCTCCATACTTGGACCTTCCATGAAAAAAAAAAATTTTTTTTTTTTTTAGAAAGTTCTTACTCTGTCACCCAGGTTGGAGTGCAGTGACACAATCATAGCTCACTACAACCTCAAATTCCTGGGCTCAAGCAATCCTCCTAGCTCAGCCTCCCCAGAAGCTGGGACTACAGGCACCTGCCACACCCCTGCTACTTCCATGAAATTCACATTGCAAAATGGATGTATTTCAAATGAATCCATTTTCTATTTGGTGCAATCCATAGTCAATCTGTGTGACCACAACTAAGAGAAAAATTCAATTATTTAAAATTATGAGGGAAGCCAGGCACGGTGGCTCACGCCTATAATCCTAGTACTCTGGGAGGCTGAAGTGGGTGGACTGCCTGAGCTCATGGGTTTGAGACCAGCCTGAGCAAGAGCAAGACCTCAGCTCTAAACATAGCCGGGCATTGTGGCCGGCCCCAGGTACTTGGGAGGCTGAGGCAAGAGAATCACTTGAGCCCAAGAGTTTGAGGGTGCTGTGAGCTATGATGCCAGGGCACTCTACCAAGGGTGGCCAAGTGAGACTCTATCTCAAAAATAAAATAAGGAAAACAAGCCTGGAATGCAAGGATGCAGGCCAACTCATCTGATCTGAGTGTTCCCTCCTAAGTGACAAGAATTGTATTCACTTAACAAGACTTACTCTACACCATAGTAAAAGAGTTAATTTTTATTTTCAGATTTTTATTCTCTCCCTGGCCAGAAGATGGGGGCAGGGCTAGAGGTGTGAGGAGGGAACCACATTTAAGTGCTGGCTGCAGGGGTTTTGTCATGAGAACAAGGCATCAGGATTGTAAAGCCTGTGGATGATCTTGGGAAATGTGTATTACCTTGACCTTTACAGACACCTGCATCCTGATTGGCTGAGCTGTGCTGCCCTCTCCCAGGGGGTCAGTAGGGTCATAAATACAGAAGAAATGGAAAGGCAGGTAATCAAACAAGCCGGCTGCAGTGCGGGACGCTGGCAAGGAGGAGGGGGGAGGTCAGCGCTTGGTTTGAGTCCCTACAGTCTCGGCTCTGTGTACACGGGAGTGTGCAGACCTGAAGGAGCTGGGAGGCGGGGGAGAGGGGCTGGACAGGATAGCGAGAGCTAACCTATGTCCCTGTGGGGTCTCCTGTGGGCTCAGGCAGGATGGGGTTGGGGGAAGAGCTGGGCAAGGGGTCAGGGCACCGGGCGGGGGTGGGGCTCTAGGCGAGGCTCCCAGAGGAAGGAAGCCCCTCCCCGCACCCGGACCGAGAGTGTGTCAGGGGTGGATTGAAGGAGCAGGTGGCGCGCGTGTCTCCGTGGCCATCCGGGTGGGCGATGATCAGAGGTCCTCGCCCAGGGAGCGGCATTTCTGCTCCAGACAGGCACCGCAGGGCTGGCCCCTCCAGGCCTCTGTGTTGTGGAGGGGACAGAGGCTTCTCTTCCAAGGCAGGCTCCTAGGGCTTGGGCTTGCAGAGGGCGGCTCGGATTCCGCAGCTTTTAGAAATCTGGAGACCGGGATAGTCTCCATCAAAGTCCTGAAGCTGGGAAACCTCGCACATAGCACTCACGCGCTCAGGAGGAAGCACAGGTTCAAGTGGCAAATCACAGCCAAGCAGTGGGGTGGAGCCGAGGTGGTGCGGTCTCCTCCGCGCCGCCCTGGCATCTGGGTGGCGGCGCAATCTTTCGGGTCTGCAGCTGGCTAGTCTCCGTGGTCGGTAACCATGGGGACCGCGCGCCCTCCCAGACCCTCCGCGGCCGCGCCCCGCTCTCCCCATTGGTCGGCGGATCCGGCGCTCTCCGAGCTCACCAATCACCGGCCGCGTCTCCTTACAAAGGGTGGAGAGACGCCTCCTGGCGGAAGCCGCGCTCAGCGCCCAGAGCCTGCCTGATGGCTTGAGGTTAGCGCGAGCTCCAATCAGAGGCGCGACGCGAACACATTACCTAATCGCACATACTTCAGGGAGCACCACGGGAGCCCCAGGGCCACTAAAACCGGCCCTTCGCAAGTTCCTCATCCTGGATATCTACTAGACTCTCTCATTACTTAATTCTTTGTCATTTCGCATCTGGAGTCTCTTTTCTCAGCTTAGACGGACTGGATAGTCAGATTTCTAAGAACAACAGAATCTGTGTCACCCTCTGCCAACCAAGGCACCATTCAGGCCTGCACCGTAAGGAAGTGGATTTGACTTTGCTTTTTTCTTAGCCTCTGTATACTGAGAAAGAAATGGCTGTCTCATTCCCCTTTGCCAGAGAAGGGGAAAAAAATCAATAGTGTTTAATCTGCAAGGGACATGAGTTTCCCATCTAACCCAAGGAGAGATGGGACGGCTCTGGGGTAAAGGATTGATAGAATTATCAGCCGTCAGAGTCAGCATGTCCTATAAATAATCCACTCCAACCCTTTGGCTTTATTTGTGAGGAATCAGGCCCAGAGTGCAAGGAACTGGAGAAAGGCCACCCAGCTATCCAGAACCCAGGTGGAAATCAATGCCTTTTCTACTACACCATTCTGGATGGCCCTGGCCACTTAATTCCCTCAGGGGCCCCACGTTGCTGTGTCCCCCTTCCACTTCCTCTTCATGTCACAATGTCCAGTAATAATTGGCAATGTGCAAATCTAGTCCTCGGAACCTCGGAGGTGAGGATCAAGGCAAGTGTTCTGATCCTAGCACTTGAAGAAAGCTACCTTTAACCTGGCCACACTCTGAAGCTCTCTGAGGGGCTCCAGTGATTCTGCACCCTGCAGGCCTTGACTTGGAAGGACTCACAGCTGCTTTCACAAGCTTTCAAAGCCTTACATTAGATCAGCAGTTTCCTGACTGAAGGTTGGAGTCTCTCATTTGGCAAATGACCTCACCCCAAAGCAGAGGATCTGCTGGATTTGGTGCCTGTGAAGACCTGCCACCACCCAAGGATGGTTTCCTCATTTTTCCAAAGCCACCTCCTCCCCGCTACCTGCTTCCTGGGTAACCTCCTCTACCCCAGCATCAAGGACTTCTGAAAGTCCTCCAATCACGTGGAACGATGCAGGCACACACCAAGTGCATGAAGAATAGCCCTCCAATAGCTTCCACTGTGATTGCTGAGGCAGAGCGCCTGTATTTAAGGAAAATGAAGGTGAGCCTATCTGAGAGGTTCCCACACACCTACTAACCTGTGGGTACCAATGAGGTCACATCTCTATGAATGCCCAGGGTTTGATGACCCCACACCCCCACCAACCAAACTGCAGGACCTTGAGTTACTCCCACCCTGTAAGGGGGCAGGGTCTCTGTCACATGTGTTCAGAGTCCTCCTACGTCTTTCTTGGCAGCTGCCTGTGATCTAGGACCTGAAAAGCCACTTAAAGCCATCACTTGCCTATGGCCCACATCAGAGCTCTGCCATTATTTGGGGGTGTTTTTTGGGAATCCAAGGGCTGTAAACCCTCTGTACAGTCCAAATGTGGCATTGCTCTGCAGGCCTATTGCAGTGGAGGAAGAAAGGGTCACTGCAGCGTTCAGGGTCCTGGATAAGCCCTGTTATTGACGGGCCAGACCTAGTTCCCATTACTGTGGAAGCACCAGCTATTTTCTCTATTCAGCTATGATGTCAGTCCTGATATGGGAAAGAAGAAAAAAAGAAAATGACAAAAAGGCTAAAATGCATTTAATACATTTTCTTCCACCCTGCAGGACAAAGTCCAAAATCTTTTCCACCATGTTCAAAGCAGAGCCTGCCCCATCACTAACTGCTACTGGCTTACTCATTCAACAAGTCCTTTGAGCACCTATTGTGATGCACTGGGAAGGCAGTTGTGAACAAGACAAGACATGGTACATGTTCTAGGAAGCTTTCAAACTATGGGCTGTAGTAACAGCTGCAGGCGAAGGTCCCCAGGTAGTAAAGGTTCAAAGCATTCAGTTTGGACAGTGAAGGAAGAGACAGGAGGATGGTACTGCTGGAGCAAAGTGCTCAGAAGTGGTAGGAGGTAGGTAGGGTGCTAGGACGTGAAGTTGGAGAGGGAGTCAGGGCCAGATCTCCCAGAACTTTGTAATCAAATGTAAGGAGTTGGAATTTTATTTTAAGTGCAATGAAAAACCATTACAGGATTTTAAGCAGGGGAGCGGCATAATCTGATTTGTAGACAACATAATCTACATTTGTAGACAACATTCTGGAGGCTGTGTGGCTAATGGACATAGCATTGTCCCAAGGGGAATCTTCTTGGCATGAGAAGAATTCCTCGCAGTTGTCTTCAGTAGACATCTTGCTTCTGGACTTTAATTTGCTCAGGAGGGGACATTGATATTGGTTATTCCACCCAGTCTAGCTTGGGGTATAATTGATTTTTGGCCTTTGGGTTTATATATCAATCTCTTATAAACTCATTAAGATCAATAAGTTCCCAGTGCCCTTTGGGCAAGTGAATAAAACTGAGTTTCTAGATCTACAAAACTATCAACTAGATTTTTGACCAAATTCCTGCCCATCTGTGAGGTCTTATGAGCATTAGATCAGCACCTTCTCAAACCCCTCTGAGCTGCAGCCAGCCATATCCATTAAATTGTTTTCATATTTGTTGAGTGAATACATGGATGGATGAATAAACAAATGAAATAACAGATAACTAGTTGGTTGGACAGATGTACGAAAAGATGGAAAGAACCATCAGAGAGAGAAAGGTTGGAGACAGGGGAAGGTCCCAGGGAAGAAGGAGAAGAAGCTCAAAAATATCAGGGAGGCGGGTGCAGTGGCTCACACCTGTGATCTTAGCATTGTGGGAGGCTGAGGGGCAATCAGCAGTTCAAAACCAGCCTGAGCAAGAGCGAGACCCTATCTCTACCAAAAATAGAAAAATTAGCCCAGTGTGGTGAAACACACCTGTAGTCCCAGCTACTTAGGAGGCTGAGGCAGGAGGATTACTTGAGCCCAGGTGGTGTGAGGTTGCAGTGAGCTGTGATGATGCCATGGCACTCTAGCCATGGCAACAGAGCAAGATTCTGTCTCAAAATAAATAAATAAATAAATAAATAAATAAATAAATAAATAAATATAAGAACACCAGCAAGGGGTTGATCTTTTGTCTTAAACCACCCCTACTTATTCTGGGAGCCCCCCTCAATTAGCTGTCCAGGCTCTTTGGCTGCCTGGAGACCTATATAAATGGCCTGAAGTGAGGGGTCACAATGGCCCCAAGCCCTTTGCTCCTGGAGGGCAGATCCAATCACCCTCTTTTGGGACTCCACACTTGCATTCACCCCTCTCTGAGCCTACAGACTACACCTTCCCAAAATCCTCTTCCAGCCTCAAGCAGGGTTAAGAAGCCATAATAAGAACAGGGCTATGGAGCTGCTAAGACACCAGGTGAGGATTCCTTGTGGGGAAGCAAGACACTCACTGCTCCCACCTCTGACTCCTTCTGACTTCTGAGGCCCTAACCTGCACAGAGGTGGGGCTGTCTACTGCCAGGGTGATGGGAGCAGAGCCAAAAGCCCACCTGACCAAGTCATTGTCTCCTATTCCCAACCTGCTCCTGGAGCAACAAATCCCAGGGGCAACATGCAAATGCGATCTGCGACCTCAGCACCTTCAGCCAGGAGCTGCTTTCTGTACCTGGTCTGCACTGTGTGTCAGAGCAGCCATCCCTCGGCAGGCCATTTGTGGACTGGGTCTCCTTTGAAACGGGAGCAATGTGCTTCTCAAAGGGACCAAGAAATGGAGAACAAAATGCCAGTATTTGAGTGGGAGTCCCCTCTGCTTGGAAAATGTGGCTTTTCTAATTCTGGTGGGAAGTTGCTCTCTGCTGTCTTAGCAAAAGGCTAAGATGTCCAGGAACAGAGAGCTTGACTTGGGGCCTGAACACATTCTGCAAAGGTCTGCTTTTGTTCTCACGCAAGGCTTGCAGCAGGAGACAAATGTTTTCCACATGGTCTTCGAGGAGGAAGAGGCGTCTTCCACTGGCTTTTGATCCTCAGACAGTGCAGTGTGTAAACAATCAGCATCCCACAGCTTTTCACAAACAGAGGACTCTCAGGGACCTTCCCACCCCCAGCCCAAAGCAGGATGACCGTGTTCCCACACCATGCTGTCTGTATGCCAAGCCTGTGAGTCCCCGGGGAACTCGCCCTCACCAAGAAGGGGTTGGAACATGGACAGCTCCGATGGCCATGTCCATGGTCAACTGAGTTCTCTGCCCACAGCTCCGGGCTCCCTCCCTGCTCTGAGATAGACACCAGTCCTCCCTTGCAACCAGTAGATGCAATTAGATTCAAGTAAACCCCAGGGCTGAGAGAAAACACTCTCATCGTGGCTTGATAGACACGTCAAGGAAATTTGTCAATAAATAAATGTGAATAAAGTAGTCCCTTAAAATGAGCATGCACTTAAGCATTTCCACTTCTAGGATTTTATCCCTAGGAAGTGAGCAGGGACCTAGAAAACAACTCACATGCCAGCTGCTCACTTTATCATTTTGAAAAGTAAAAAAGTTGAAAACAGCCTAAGTGCCTAATAATCAGGGGATTAAGTGATCTCTCGTACTTTGAGTCAGCATTTACATACCCCTATCATAAATAATGTTTGAGTGCATGTCCTAATAAATACATATTTATTTGTAATAAATTGTGTATGGGTACTATCAAACTAAAAATGGTTATGTGCATTACAAAACATGTGATATGGGAATTTTAGGCAATATTTAAAATTTATCTTATTCTTGTCATTAATACTACAGATGGGCAGTGCCTGTGGCTCAACAGAGTAGGGTGCTGGCCCCATATGCCAGAGGTGGTGGGTTCAAACCCAGCCCCAGCCAAAAACTGCAAAAAAAAAAAAAAAAATTAATACTGCAGAAATAGTTTTGTTGGAGACAGCAATGTGATTTTGGATATGCTCAATCATTTCTTTCTTTCTCTTTTTTTTTTCTTTTTTTTTTTGAGACAGAGTCTCACTGTGTCGCCCTCAATAAAGTGCCATGGCAAAGTGCGTGGTGTCACAGCTCACAGCAACCTCCAACTCTTGGGCTCAAGAGATTCTCTTGCCTCAGCCTCCCAAGTAGCTGGGACTACAGGTGCCCACCAGGACACCTGGCTATTGTTTCACTGTAGTTGTCATTGTTGTTTAGCAGACCCAGGCTGGGTTGGAACCCATCAGCCCCAATGTATATACCTGGCACCCTAACCACTGAGCTACAGGTACTAAGTATTTTACTCTTTTCTTTTTTCATCAACCTAATTTAAGTGTACCATGGAAGTTCAACTATAGGCTCAAGCGTGCCATGAGATAAGAAAGGGTGAAAAATATTGATCTAAACATTCATTATCATTAGCTGAGTAAAAATGTTCTAAGTGCTGAAATAGTGCATGACTTTCAACATGGGTGGGAAAAGGTTGAGATGTGTCTTCATAGTCATGTTTTAAGCGCCTGTGGTGAAATTCTCAGTGCCTTATATCTCAAGGTACAGTATTCACTTAGAGTAAGGCCAACAGGAATGAAATAACCATGTATTGGCCGGGTATAGTGACTCATATCTGTAATATTAACACTCTGGGAGGCCAAGGCAGATGGATCACTTGAGCTTTGGAGTTGGAGACTAGCCTGAGCAAAGCAAATTCCCGTCTCTACTACAAATTGAAAAATTAGGCCAGGCACTGTAGCTCAGTGGTTAGGGTGCTGGCCATATACACCAGGCCTGGTGGGCTCAAACCCGGCCTGGGCCTGCTAAACAACAAGGACAACAACAACAAAAATAGCCAGGTATTATGGCAGGCGCCTGTAGTCCCAGGTCCTTGGGAGGCTGAGGCAAGAGAATCACTTAAGCCCAAAGAGTTTGAGGTTGCTGTGAGCTGTGACGCTAAGCTAAGTGACGCTAAGTGACGCTGTGTCACTCTACCTAAGGTGACATAGTGAGACTCTGCCTCAAAAAAAAAAAAAATTGAAAAATTATCTGGGTGTTGTGGTACCTGTAGTCCCAGCTACTCAAGAGGCTGGGGCAAGAGGATCTCTTGAGCTCAAGAGTTTGAGGTTGCTGTGAGCTATGATGATGCCACAGCACTCTAACCAGGATGACTGAGTGAGATTCTGTCTTGAAATTCTGACCACATATCTAGGATTCACATAATCATGTCAAGATGTTAATACATTTTTGGCTGACTTCTTTGCTGATCTGATTATATTTCACATCTGTTGAGAATGATGATGAGCTCCCAGCTCAGGATGAGAGAGATCCATGGCACCATTTTCTTTTCTTTCTTTCTTTTTTTTTTTTTTTTTTTTGAGAAAGAGACTCACTTTGTCACCCTTGGTAGAGTGCTGTGGCGTCATAGCTCACAGCAACCTCAGACTCTTGGGCTCAAGCAATTCTCTTGCCTCAGCCTCCCGAGTAGCTGGGACTACAGGCCCCTGCCACATTGCCTGGCTACTTTTAAAGACAGAGTCTTGCCCTAGTTCAGGCTGGTCTCAAACTTGTGAACTTAGACGATCCATGTGCCTCTGCGTCCCCAAGTTCTGGGATTACAGGCCACTGGCCTGGCCCCAGGGCACCATTTTCTTGTTCTCATCTTGGGCTCTGCACTTCCTTTTCAGGAAGCTTTTCAAGCCATGTATCCATTTTGTGAGGATTAATAGTTATAAGAATATAATCTGGAAATACTTTGAACCAAACACTCAAAAACTGCAATAAATCAATTTGCTGAAAGCAAACAAAGCCAGTTGGTGCCACCACGGAGGCCTCTTCCCTGCCTGGGCCCTGCGGGTACCATAGGCACAAGAAGACTGAGCACAGCAGCATCAGCAAAGCATCATTTCTTAGTTTTGGAGAAAAACTAAAATGCAAGGGGCTGTGATATTTCCTTCCCTCACTCAATGGATAGTCTTGCATATGCACATCCTCCACCACCACAAGGGAATGATTTGCAGTCATAAAACTTGTAGAAGGGTGGTGCCTGTGGCTCAAGGAGTAGGGTGCCGGCCCCATACACTAGAGGTAGTGGGTTCAAGCCCAACCCTGGCCAATAACTGCAACAACTAAAATAAAATAAAATAAAAAATAAAACTTATACAAGTCTGTACAAAAGGATATGGGAAAACATTTATGATATATTGAATAGAGAAAAGCAGGCTCAAAAATAGAATATATAGGAAATTCTATTTTATTTAAAAAAAACTATATGCACATAGGTGTGCACACACACATACATGTAACATGTACTCATATAAATGGCAAGAGACAAATTAAAATGGCAATAATAGTTCATGCACGCCATCACCTGTGCCAACCTGTACCCTTTGGGTTAAGTGGATATGGAGTTATTGTGGCTTGGTTGCTTGTCCCCTCCAAATCTCATATTGAAATTCAATCCCCAGTGTTGGAGGAGGGGTCTCTTGGGAGGTGGTTGGGTCATGGGGGCAGAAGGATCCTTTCATGGAGAGGTTAATTCCCCCTTCAGGGGTGAGTGAGCTCTCACTTTATTAGTTCCCAGAGGGTGGTTTGTGGAAAGGAGCCCAGCACCAACCCTGGCTCCCTCTCACTTCCTCTTCTGCTACATGAGCTCTGCACATGCTGCTCCCTGTCCCCTTCCACTGTGAGCGGCAGTAGCCTAAGGCTCTCAGCAAATGATCAATCTGGATTTTTTCCAGAATCACAAATATGAGCCAAATAAACCTTTTTTTTCTTTATAAATTACCCAATCTCAGGTATTCCTTTATAGCAACACAAAACGGATGGAAACAGGCACATCATCCTGGCAAAGGGCAAGAGAAATCATGTGGCTGGAACATGCCAGCAGAGATGAGATGAAGGTGTCAGGTGGTTGGGGGAAGAGGGATGAAGGAGAGGCCTGGAGTTGGGTCTCAGCTTCACGGGAGCAGCCTGGGTGAGCCATGAGCTATTTGAACACTGGGTGGGTACCAGGTGCTGGGGTGGAGGAGACAGAAAGTCCAACCCAGAAGACACATTCTCCAGCATCCAGCTCTGGCCCAAGGCAGCCTTATATCAGCAGCCTGGTGTTAAGCCATGGCCTGTGTATAACATGGTCCCTCCAAGGTAACCTTGCAAGATTTCACGTACTGCCTTCATGTGCCAGAGGGCATCATGGTATGGGTTCTTACATCAGGAGAGCATTGCTCTTCACCTCCTATATGGACAGGGAATTATCTGGCATCTGGGAAGCATGAAGCCATGGGCACAAAGCTGTGGCTCCCAAACTGCGTTTTCTCTGGTGCTATTGACCCCACAGGTCCCTGAGCCCCTCTCCCCATGCCATCCCTCCTTCCACTTTCTTTAGTTTCTTACCAATGCTGTGTAGTGCACACGTCCTCTCTTGACATCTGTTTCAGCAGGTCTCACAAGGCCTGACAGGAGTCCTGGTCAGATGATTGCCCATTCCAAGTGACAGATGACCATTCAGAGTCCTGCACTGCCCTCCTCCTTCTGCATCCACCACAGACGAGGTCCGGCCCCCAGATCAAACCATCAGTGCCAAGGGACAGCATAGAGAGACTAGCAGAGCTGGGGAACCCCCAGAAGCTCGAGTCATCCACCATCTGCTGGCCCTGGGGTTCCTTCCCCATTAGCCACAAGTCTCATAGGACAGAGGGTTTTTTTTGTTTTGGTTTGGTTTGGTTTGGTTTGGTTTTGTGAGACAGAGTTTCACTCTGTTGCCCAGGCTAGAGTGTCATGGCATCAGCTTAGATCACAGCATCCTCAAACTCAAGGCTCAAGTGATCCTCCTGCCTCAGCCTCCCAACCAGCTGGAACTACAGGTGCTACCAGGAAGCCCGACTAGTTTTTTTTCCATTTTTAGTAGAAACAGGGTCTTACTGTTGCTCAAACTGGTCTCAGACTTCTGAGCTCAAGCTATCTACCTGCCTTGGCCTATAAGAGTGCTAGGATTACAGGTGTGAGCCACCACGCCCCACCTGGAGAGGTTTCACTGAAACCAGAGCTGGGTTCTTTCCCCATTAAGTGACCCCTGAGTGTCTCCTCTCCCTTGGATCAAAATCTTGGAGCAAAGAGATAATAAAAGCAATAGCTGCCACATATTAAAGCTCAAATAAGACAATTATACTCGTCTCTCTTTTAATCTTATCCACAGACCTTACAGGAATAGGTTCTTCCATCTTCAGTGTGTGTTTGTTTGTTTTGCTATTTTTGACCGGGGCTGTGTTTGAACCCACCATCTTCGGCATATGGGGCCTGCGCCCTACTCCTTTGAGCCACAGGAGCCGCCCTCATCTTCATTTTTGTAGATGAGGAAACTGAGGCTCACAGAAGTTAAATAATAATTCACCTAAGGTCTGGTGGTTGGGAAGTGGATACGCTGGGAGCTGGTAAGCCCACATGAGCACATGCGTCTGAGTGCCAGTCCTGTGTCCCTTCTTCTAAGCAGCATTGCTAAAATTTTGGCCCAAGGTTCACGCTATTGTCCACAGGAGAAAGGGGTAGATGGGTCTTAGTAACTAGCTGTAACTGGGAGCTGGTGGCAATAGGGGTACAGGCCAGTAGGCTCCCCAGAGCACCCATCTCCCCACCTACACTCAGGAGTTTACAATCCAGATAGGGCCTCAGACACAAACGTCCCCTGGCCAGGCCTGAGCAAATGATATCAGATCTCTTCCAAGATTTAGTAGGGGACAGGGTAGATGGCGCTGAGATTTCAAAGTAGAGGGAGGAAATTACAGCTTTCACATGAAGGCTATAACCCAACTATAGCACAAGACTATGGGGAAAGGGCCAAGGAAGGGGAAGGGAGGGGGGAGGGAGGGTAGTGGGTGGGGCCACACCTCCGGTGCATCTTAGAATGGGTACAGGGGAAACTCACTAAATGCAGAATACAAATGCCTACATACAGTAACTAAGAAAATGCCAGGAAGGCTACGTTGAACAGTTTTATGAGAGTATTTCAGATTGTATATGTAACCAGCACATTGTACCCCTTGATTGCACTAATGTACACAGCTATGATTTAACAATAAAAATAAATTAATTAATTAATTAAAAAAAAGAGAAAGTGGAGGGAGGGCGGTGACAGGGACACGGATGGAAACATTTCTCTTTTTCAATTCTTAAGTAATAGACACGTTTTTATTTCTCTCCTAACTTTTAAAATGTGAACATTTTGTAATTCAGCCAGTTTCTACATGCAGGTAACTTCTTCATTTTGTCTCAATTCCCTTTTTAAGTAACATACTCTTGTTCCGGAAGGCAGTTAGCTTTTCCTCATTCTTTCTGTCTAGGTAACATACAGTGACAAATCCCGTAGGGACAAGTATACGGACCCAGTGGTCACACACAAGGCGAGGGCGCACGAGGGTGCGCACAGCCTGTGTGTTTCAGGAAACTCAGACTCTCTCCAGCCCACGCTGGGGACCAGTACGCCAGGGTGAGGCCCGGAAGACCAACCATGTGTTCTGTCTCCAGCTCTGGGGCCTCAGGCTAAAGTAGCTTATTTTATGGATGAGAAGAAAAGCCCCTCGCGAATTTAAGAGGCCACCTGGAGAGCTGATTATGATTTTTAACAGCTAATGCTGCCACCCACGACTCATTGTTTACCAACGGCCTTGGCTCGCCGTCGCTGCGGTGAACTGTGTGTAAGACGCTGCGTATTCACCGGCCGCCCAAAGCACTTGGGGAGCAGAGGGCCGTCGGCGCTAATCAAGGTGCCGGGAGCAGAGAGGGCCCCACGGCTCTGCTGTAGGAGAGGAGCGCGGAGACCGAACAAAGGCGGAGCAGGCAGCTGCTCCGGCGCGCAGCTGTGCGGCGGCCTATTGAAGGTGACAGATCCCGTTAAGTTATGCAGCCCGGCGCGCACGGAGGGGCCAGGGTCCCAGTAAATCAACAGCAGGCCCACGCCTTTGGGAAGGCTCCCGCAAGGCTGGGGACCCAACAGGCCCACAAGCTGGGTAAAGAGGAAGGGGAAGGAGGAAGGGGGCTCTGCGCAGCAGACATGGGGCAGGAACCCCAGGGACACCCCCCAACTCTCTCCCAGAGCGCGCGCCCCCAGGAGACCTCTGCACCGCTAGGGCTGCTTGCCGGACTTGAGTCCAGCCTGGAGCAGGCAGCCGGCGCCCCAGTGCAGACTCAGCCCCACTGTCCCTGCAGTCCCGAGGAGACGGGGTTGGGGGTTGGGGGTGTGTGTGGAGGGAGTAAGGTGAGTAGGGCTTCCCTCTCGCTGGGTATCACCAGGCACTCATCTGTAAAATGGGGGCACAGAGCGAGCCCCCTCGGGTCCTTCCAGCTCTCTGATTGCACAACCGTGCTGTGTGCGGATGAGATTCCTCCAGGGTAGAAGGAACACAGGGAGGTCCCGCCACGCTGGGGCGGGAAGAGCGCTCAGCAGGCCGGGAGGGCACCTCTTTCAGGCTGCAGACGGAGCTTCAGACAAGTCTCTGCCTTGCCCAGGCCAAATAAGAAGCTGAAAGTAGAACCCAGGTCTCCAGCGGGGGCCAACCCAGAGCCCAATGCTACAAGGTGACCAAGTCCTCGCTTGGTGGCTGCAACATTTCTGAAATGGCACTTGCTCTCCTAAATGATGAAGCCAAAATAAAACCTAACACGTGCTTAGTTTAAAATAGTGGTGGTTGGGTGGAAAAATATCAGCCTTCAGCAGCAGCGCCTGGGGTTTGCCTTGGCCTCCGGGCCTCTCACCACCCCCATCTCCCTCTTCAGCGCACAAAAGCAGAAATTAACCACTATTATTCACAGAGCAGGCTAGGACTACAACGCGGATGCTTCCTGAGGAGGTGAACTTCCAATACTGTGGAAACAAAGGGGAGGAGAGGGAGGCAGAAGGAAGGTAAAGAGGGCCACGGGCCAGGGAGGAGGGAGCGTCTACCGCCCGGTGCCCTGCAAACCGACGAAAACTGTGTGCTGGGAGCAGTCTGCTTCCTTTAGGCAAAAATCATTTTAGTATTTAGGAAGGCAAATTCTCTTTTGACCATAAATAACTTTTCAAAACTCATGGGACAGCTGCACATCAATAATGCTGCTCAACTTTGTGTACACGACACTTACAGATGGTGAGTTTGGGAATGATGTATATTTTACTGCAATTTTTGTTGTTGTTGTTGGGGATTCACTGAGGGTACAAGAAAACGGGTTACACTGATTGCACTTGCTAGGTAAAGTCCCTCTTATAATTGTGTCTTTTACTGCAATTTGTTAAAAGGAAAGATACAGCTGAAGGAAATAAAGAAAAAAATCTTCAATTGTTCCCAGAGGTCGCCTCTGGTGCTCACAGGAGCGTGGGAAAGCGCTGAGCCCAGAGAGGGAGATGGCCTGAGCCCCCAGCACAGATGTCAGCTGTTAGACCCCCGCATGGGCTTGCCTTGACCTTGGGCACCATGTTCCATCCTCTGTCTTCCCTCTTAGGCTCCAGGGCAGCTCCACAGGGCCAGAGGTAAGATCTAACTGATCCTGCCACAGACTGCTTCTGCGTTCAGGCTTGTGAAGACGGAGAGCCACATTTCATGGCCGCAAGCCCTGTAAGGGCAGAGCATGAAACAGCCAGCAAAGGAAATGCATTCAGGAGATTTTTACAGAGTGCCGGCCTGCCTCTGGGCATGTGCTAGCGGTGGACCACATCCTGCTGGAACCCCAGAGAGATGCGTGTAAGCCCAGTCCATGTGGTCATGGGGTCAGCCTGTGTGTGTTAGGGATGCACAGAAGGAACGCTGTGTGAGAGGATCAGAGGTGGGGACCCGCACTGAGAAGTGTCTCAGGTATAAAGTGCCTACCACACAGGTGATTTCAAAAATGCATGATGGACTCTTCAAAAAGGCAACCACAGAAGGACATGACCCAGCAATTCCACTCCTAGGTGAATACCCCCAAGAATTGGAACAGACACTTGTACCCTGATGTTCATAGCAGCGTCATTCACAGTTGTCAAAAAGTAGAAACAACCCAAATGTTCATGGACAAATGGATACACAGTGTATACAATGAGTTAGCCATAAAGGGAATTAAACTTTGATCCAAGCTACATGGATAAACCCTGAAAACATACTAAACGAAATAAGCCAGACACTAAAGAGCAAATATTGTGTGATTCCACTTACACAAGGTACCCAGAGTAGTCACATTTTTTTGAGGCAGAAAGTAGATTGGCGATTACCAAGGGCTGGGGAAGAGAAAAGGGGAGTTGTTATTGAATCTGTTCCAGATGATGAAAAGCTCTGGAAATGAATTTTGGTGATGGTTGCACAACATTGCAAATATACTTAATGTCATTGACTATAGGCTTAAAAATAATTAAAATGGTAAATTCTATGTAGTGCATATTTTATCACAATAAAAAAAGTTCTTCTGTTACTTCGCTCCTCAGGGGGGGAAATACACATGGTCTGTGTCCATTTCCTCACCCCCAGGTTAATAAGAAGCAGGAGCGAGGCAGTTGGTAGACTTAGGGTTTTTGTAAGGCCATGCCAGATTTTCAGAACAAGCTGCCCACTGAAAATAAATAAAATAGTGGATAAAGTAGAAATATGCTCTTTTGACAGAGTTTTACTCTGTCACCCTGGGTAGAGTGCCATGGTGCCATCATAGTTCATAACAACCTCAAATTCTTGGGCGCAAGAGATCCTCCTGTCTCAACCCCCCATGTAGCTGGGACTACATGTGCACACCACCATAACTAGCTAGTTTTACTATTTATCGTAGAGACAGGGTCTCACCCTTTTCAGGCTGGTCTTGAACTCTTGAACTCAACTCAGGCAATCCACCTGCCTCAGCTTCCCAGAGTGCTAGGATTACAAGCATGAGCCACTGCACCCAGGCAGAAATTAACTCTTTAAAAGCATCAATAAGTTATTCACAATAGCCAAGTTGTGGAAGCAACCTAAATGCCCATCAACCCAAGAATGGATAAAAAAATTATGGTATATGTATACTATAGAATACTATGCAGCCATAAAAAAGATGGAGACTTTACATCTTTAATGTTTACCTGGATAAAGCTGGAACATATTCTTCTTAGTAAAGTACCTCAAGAATAGGAAAAAAGTATCCAGTGTTCTCAATACTATTATGAAACCAATACATAAGCACTTATACATTCATACAATGATAAAACACAAATCCAGAAAGAAAGAGGGGGGGGCAGGGGGAAGGCGAGTGGAGGGAGGGCATTTGGTGGGATCCCACCTAATGTGCACAATGCAAGGGTGCATTTCACAACCACCAAGAGTAGAGTATAAATGTCTTGCCACAAAAAATAAGTGAGGTGATGGTTATGTTAATTAGTTTGATTTAAGCATTCCACATTGTGTATCAAACCATCACATTGTTCCCCATTAATGTATACAGTTATGATTTAATAAAAATTAAATGTAAAAAAAAAAGCATCAATAAGTTGACTAGATAGCCACTAGCAGGCTAGACTCTAAGGGGAAGGAGCCCAGAGAGGGGCAGAACATCATAGCATCAAAGCTGCTTTTACCCTGAGCACAGTTGTGCATGCACAGGCTTGGGGTGCAGGTTTACCAGTCTCTTGGGTGAAGAAACAGACACAGGTCTCTCGAGCTGAGCTGGAGAACCTGCCGAGTGCCCCTCCCTCCTGGAGGCCTGCACACTCACAGTCAGGATTAATCATAATCAAACCCATTCTTCATTCTCCTGCCCAGGGGTGGTCACAAGGAAGACCCCCTCGGCAGCTAGCAAGGCAGGGGAAAATGGAAAGGGAGCATCACACACCTGGTCACTGGCCCTAGAATGGATGGGCAACCTTGGTTCACTGGAGAACTCAAGCTAAGAATCTGGCATAAGGTGGTCCACATGGGCCCAGCCCACTGGGCAAGCACTGGGTCTAGTAATACTAGGAGCCACCAGCACCATCCCGTCATCACCCCCTCCACCATCACCCCACCCACCACCACCACTCTGCCACCCTCCTGCTCAATGCTCCACGTCCTGGAGGAGGTATGTCTCCCACCCTGGCCTCTTCCAGGGGCTCTGCGTCCTCGCAGCGACCAGCCAACCCTCACTCACGCTTCTGATCTCCACTCGGATGGCATTTCCTCAGGGAAGCTTGCTCTGATCTCAGGTCTCAGCTAGGTCCCTGTGTAAATTGACTCCTTGCTTTTCTTTCTTTCTCTCTCTCTCCTTTCCTTTCCCCTTCCTTCCTTCCTTCCTTCCTTCCTTCCTTCCTTCCTTCCTTCCTTCCTTCTTTCCTTCCTTCCTTCCTTTCTCCCTTCCTTCCTTTCTCTCTCCCTTCCTTCCTTCTTTTTCCCTTCCCTCCTCCCTCCATTCCTTCCTTCCTTCCTTCCTTTCTCTCTTCCTTCCTTCCTTCCTTTCTCTCTTCCTTCCTTCCTTCCTTTCTCTCTCCCTTCCTTCCTTTCTCTCTCCCTTCCTTCCTCTCTCCCTTCCTTCCTTCCTTCCCTCCTTCCCCTCCTTCCTTTCTCTTTCTCTCTCCCTTCCTTCCTTCTTTTTTCCTTCCCTCCTTCCCTCCCTTCCTCCCTTCCTTCCTTCCTTCCTTCCTTCCGTCCTTCCTTCCCCTCCTTCCCTCCCTCCCTCCCTTCCCTCCCTTTCTTCATACAGAGTCTCACTCTGTTGCCCAGGCTAGAGTGCCATGGCATCATAACTTATAACAACCTCAAATTCAGGCTCAAGAAATCCTCCTGCCTCAGTCTCCCAAGTGTCTGGGACTACAGGTGCCCGCCACAACACCCAGCTAGTTTTTCTATCTTTAGTAGAGGTAGTGTCTTGTTCTTGCTCAGGCTGGTCTCAAACTCTTGAGCCTAAATTGACCTTTAAAAAAAACTTACACTCTTGCTTTCAGAGTGCTTAAATAAGTTTTGAATTATACATTTATAAATAGGATTATTTGATTAGTATTTCTGTTCCTCACTTGACTATAAACTCCCTATCTGCAGGAAATGTATCATGTGTGGTAATATTCCAGTAACTTCCAGTGTAGAACACCCAGGGAAGTACTCAAAATCACTTTTGAATGGATGAATTGAAGGCACTCAGAAGACCTGGGGTTTGTTCTAACTTTGCCATTTATCTTGTGCCTTTTGGCAGGCACTGCGCTTTCTGAAATTTAGTTATCCCTCTGGTGTAATGAAATATGACCTACTGCAACTAATCACAGGGTTCTTATAAGAAAAAACTCAATATATAAAAAAAGGTAAGGAATTTCATGATAGGATTTGTAGCTGCAGTGATATCAAATTGTGTTATATGGTTAACCCTTATTGGGTACTTACAGGCAGTCCCCAAGTTACAAACATCCATCTTACAAACAACTGACACTTACAAACAGAAGCTATTACGGTAAGTCCCAGAGTTAGAAACTTCCGGCTGACGTTCCACCCACACAAATGGAGGCTATTACAGGTTAGAGGTAAATGTACGTGTTCCAACTTACATACAAATTCAACTTAAGAACAAACCTACAGAATCTATCTCATTCGTAACCCGAGGACTGAGGGTACTATAAACCAGGCACTGTGCAAAGCACTTCAAATACTTCATCTCATTTAATTCTTTTTATTTTTATTTTATTTTTTTTGTTGTTGTTGTTGCAGTTTGGCGGGGGCTGGGTTTGAACCCGCCACCCTAGGTATATGGGGCCGGTGCCCTACCCACTGAGCCACAGGCACCGCCCATCTCATTTAATTCTTATTAAAGAAGGGAACAGTTCCCTCCCTCAGAGAGAACAAAAAGGTCTTCTGTCATGCCCTTCTCAACTCACTAGAATAAAAGGCAGCTTGGCAAGAACTCAGGTCTGCTGAGGAGGCATCTGTGCAAAGTGTCCTCACCACCTCCTCACCGAGTTCTCCTCTCTCACCCCATCTGGCCTGAAGAGCTGCTTCAGCTCCCGACCACTTTCATCCTGCCCTCCACTCACAGACACCCAGTGCGAGCAGTCCCTGAGTGTCTAAAGGCTGTAGAAGGGCTTGGTGCCCATAGCTCAGCGGTTAGGGCACCAGCCACATGCACTGGGGCCGGTGGGTTCAAACCCGGACCCAGCCTGCTAAACAAACAAAAAATAGCTGGGCATTGTGGCGGGGGCCTGTAGTCCCTGCTACAAGGGAGGCAAGAGAATCACTTGAGTCCAAAAATTTGAGGTTGCTGTGAGCTGTGATGCCAAAGCACTCTACTGAGGGCGAGAAAGTAAGACTGTCTCAAAAATAAAATAAAGGCTATATAAGGAGAGGCTGATACTAAAGGAAGTTCTTTTTCAGTTAACAAAAGATTTTGAAAACCATCTGTTAAGTTTAAGGCAAAAACCAGTTTTAAAATTGTTGCAGGGCGGAGGGAGGGGGATGGGTGGGATTACACCTGTGGTGCATCTTACAAGGGTACATGTGAAACTTAGTAAATATAGAATATAAATATCTTAATGCAATAACTAAGAAAATACCAGGAAGGCTATGTTAACCAGTGTGATGAAAATGTGTCAAACTGTTTATAAAACCAGTGTATGGTGCCCCATGATCACATTAATATGCACAGCTATGATTTAATAATAAAAAAAATTGTTGCCACTCTCACCAGATCCAAGGCTATTTGTTTCACATTCTTCTTAGTCATGTTACAAAAATGGACATCTAAGTACCCAATGTACTCAATACTAATATAAACCAATAGAAAAACAACTACACACCCATACAGGAGAAAAACACAAGTGTGTTCAAATGGGGGGAGGGGAAGGAGGGTAAGGAAGAAAGGGAGGAGGATTGGCAAGCTCTCACCTAATGTGCACAGTGTAGGGCATACAGCACACCCTTGGATCAAGGGCTCAACTACAACTTGAACTTTACCTGAGAAATACATGTACGCTAATCTTTTTAAAGGTATTTGTTTCTTAAGTTTTTTTTTTTTTTTTTTTTAAACAGAGTTCTCACTTTGTCGCCCCCGGTAGAGTGCCATGGCATCATAGCTCCACAACCTCAAGCTCTTGGACTTAAGCGATTCTCTTGCCTCAGCCTCCCAAGTAGTTGGGACTATTTGGAGATATCCACCACAGTGCCCGGCTATTTTTAGAGAAGAGATGATCTTGAACTCCTGAGCTCAGGTAATCCTCCTGCCTGACCCTCCCAGAGTGCTAGGATTATAGGCATGAGCCACTGCCCAGCTTGTTTTTTAAGTTTTTTAATAGAACTACACTGCTATTAAACTTGTAGGGTTTTCTATTTTCTTGGTTTGGGGGAGGTTTTTTGTTTGTTTTTGTCTGTTCTTGTCACCCCAGCTAGAGTGCAGTGGTATCACAGCTCACTACAATCCCAGGGGATCCTCCTGCCTCAGCCTTCCGAGTAGCTGGGACTACAGGCATCAGCACCAAACCCAGCTAAGTTTTTGTTTTTTCTCAAGATAGGCTCTTGCTGTTGTGCAGGCTGGGTCTCAAATTCCTGGGCTTAAGGGATGCTGCAGTCTTAGTTTCCTAAGTAGGTAAGACGTACAGGTGTGAGCCACCGTGCCCAGCTTCACTTTGTTCTTTGAAGGGGTCTCGTGTTTATGGCAAAGTGCTTTTCAATTTCAATATCTCACAGAGGAGGAAAACCCTCTGGTTCAGTCCCTACCCTTGTGATGTGAGCAGGCCTAGCCCTTGACATGCTTTTGGATACTAAAGAAGAGTGACAATTAAAAGGGTTTTCATGATTGTCTTCTAGGACCCTAAGATTAATTATCACAAGAAAAGTCAAACCCGAAAGAGCTTGACGATTACTTTGGAATATCTGGCTAGGTTGTAAGTGGGTAGCTTATTTTATTTCAGATATACCCGTATTAAACTAGTTTACTTTTTTCCAAAGAGGAGTATCTAACTCCTATCTTAAGCTCAAGCAAATCACAGTTCACACACACACACATACACACACAACCATCTCAGCGTACTTTCGCCAAAAATAATGAACAGAACAGACAAATCAATCTGACAGGTAATTGACCACTACAGCTTGATTTCATCAGTCTAGCTGCAATGCATTATGAACCAGAAAAATTAGACAAGTCAAGAGGCTGATAGTATCAATGTTTAATGTTTATTTTCCATTACCTGACAGCACTATTATTCTCAATAAAATACAACCATTCTCTAAGACAAAAACTTGAGCTAATTAAAAAAATAGTACTCTTTAAGTTTCGATTCAGCAACTTGGAGAAAAAGCCAAAATACTTTTGGTTGGTGCCTGGCAGGACAACTAGCAAACCACGTGGATTTGTCACTGAATTTAGGAGAAATAAAAGGAAACGGGGTGTTCTCTGGACAAAAAAATCTATATTTACTAAGTGAAACTTGTTTTCCTCCCTTTTTTTTGAATGTCACGCAAAATGTCGTCATTGTATAATACAAACTGAGTTGACAGTTCTGTGTTGATTATCCCAACCCAAAATAATGCAGATCAAAGGTCTCGGGTCAACATGGAATGTGTCCATAAGTGCTACATATTCTGATGCCCTGAACCCACAGAACGTGTGTATCTAAAGATGACTGAGACATGCATTTTAATAGATCCCACTGCCTGTCAGACTTTTCAGAAATTGAGTTTTGAACACATGCAAGTTGTTTGACATAAGACTCAGATACAAACATTTCTTTCATACAGGGAAATGTTTTCTTCCCAATGACCTGTTCTGAAAGACTAGGGGAATGCAACTCTGAAAGAAAACGTCGATTCCCTGTACTTCAAATGTGATCTAAATGTTCCTAATTTTAATCACAGTGCCCCCTTCAACCAGCTACCAAACAAATCAGCTTCAGTTTTAAGATGGTGTTTTCTTGGAAACAAAAAAAATATTAATTCAAAGAACACCCAATACCAAACGGAGGTAAAAATGTAGTTCCTCGGGGTTCGTAAAGTCAGTTCTAACTCATTCCACCATAGAAAAGAATCAAGAAGAGGGCTGATAGAATAAGAAGTGTAGTAGACAAATTAATAATAAAGTCATAGGAAGGGCTATATAGCCTGCAGAAAACAGAGCACTTCTGAATTTGCCTATCTTTTCATTCTATACTGTTGTCAATAACATTCACTAAACCGTATTTAACTTTTCTTATCACACCCAGAGTCTAAGAAACATCTTAGCTGAAACTAAAACTTAACCATTCCAAATCTTCAGAAAATAGAACTATGCATTTATATGCACTATATTCCATTAATTGTACCCTCCACTGCCTAAATATAAATAAATCAAGCAAGAACAGAACACCAGCTGGGCACAGTAGCTCACGCCTCTAATCCTAGCACTCGGAGGCCCAGGCAAGGCAGGTGGATTGCTTGAACTGAGGAGTTCAGCCTGAGCAAAAGAGAGACTCTGTCTCTATAAATAGGTGGGCATTGTGGTGGGCACCTGTAGTCCCAGCTACTTGGGAGGCTGAGGCAGGAGGATCACTAGAATCCAAGAGTTTGAGGTTGCTGTGAGCTGTGATGATACCACAGCTAATAGAAAAAACTATGCAGGGTGACAGAGTCAGACTCTGTCTCAAAAAAATAAAAAATAAAAAATAAAGAAAGTTCAAAGATGAACCAAAATACATATGGAAATTCAATTTATGATAAAAGTGTCATCTCAAGCCAGTGAGATAAAAAAGATTTTACATTGGAATAACTAGATAGGACAAATATACATATTTAGAAAGATACAAAGTGAAAGATAAAATTATAAGAAAACACAGGTAAATTCTTTTATAACCTTAGAGTAGGGGAAGATCTAATTGTAGTCAAGATCCATAAACTTTTTAAAGAATATAATAAATTCAACTATATAAAAATCAAAATGTCTGTATGCCAAAAAAAAAAAAAAAAAAAAATCAACAGACACATGAAAACCTGACAAAATCTACATCTTATATCATGGACCAACAGTTCTCAAACAATTTGGTCTCAGGAACTATTTGCATACTTAAAAATTAAATGTAAAAAATTTTGCTCATGGCGGCGCCCGTAGCTCAGTCAGCAGGGCGCTGGCCACATACATCTAGGGTGATGGGTTCGAACCTGGCCCAAGCCTATTAAAGCAACAATGACAACTACAACCCAAAAAATAGCCAGGCATTGCGGCGGGTGCCTGTAGTCCCAGCTACTTGGGAAGCTGAGGGAAGAGAATCACTTAAGCCCAACAGTTTTAGATTGCTGTGAACTGTGATGCCATGACACTCTAACAAGGGCAACTTAGTGAGACTCTGGTCTCAAAAAAAAAAAAAAAAATTTTTTTTTTGTTCATATGGATTTTATCTACTGCTATTTACCATATTAGTAATTTACACTGAGAAGTTTCATGTATTTTATTAACTAATTAAATCTATTTTATATTAGCATAAATAACATTTTTATGAAAAATAGCTGCATTTTTCAAAGTAAAATATAGCTTTTATTTTTTTATTTTTATTTTTGCAAATTTCTTTAATAACTGAATTAGTAGAGGATAGTAGGGGGTCTCATATGCTTTCATACTAGATCTGTTGCTTTGGTTGAAGAATATGTAGGAAAATCCAGCTTCACAGAGATACGTAGCCTTTTCAGGTAATTGTAGATGTGATTCTCTCATACTATATTCTTTCGTTTCAACTGGAATCTGCAACCATATTAATGAACTTTGTACTTTATTAACTTAAAATTCACTAGTTTATCCTGGAATTTGAATGGATTTTTTATTTATTCATGTTTTTATAACATCATGCATTGGTCTCCATTTGGTAATATTAGTTCATTGAGTTGTGCTAACACATCTCCTCATACTCGTACAATATCAAAAACATTAGATTCATGAATATTACCACTGATTTCATCCAAAATACTCTTTAATAATGAGGTGTCAAATTCATGGTGGCAAATCTAAGTTTTTAAATTCGAGTTTTGGCTAGGTGCAGTGGTTCACACCTGTAATCCCAGCACTTGGGGAGGCCGAGGTGATAGGATTGTTTGAGGTCAAGAAGTCAAGACTAGACTGGGCAACGCAGCGAGATACCCATCTCTACCAAAAAAAAAAAAAAAAAAAAAAAATTAGCAGGGATGAGTGTGGGTTGCATGCTTGTAGTCCCAGCTGCTGGGAAGGCTGAGGTAGGAGGATCACTTGAGCCCAGGAGTTTGAAGCTGCAGTGAGCTATGATGACATCACTACACTCCAATTCAGGTTAGTTTGATGCCATTGCCATGATTCATGAAAGTGCCAGTGATTTTACTTATCATTGCCTTTATACCACCAGTGTCAATATTAACCCAGTGAAAAGGTAAATAATGTCTTTGTTTTATTATGAAAGTACTTTTAATCTTGTGGACCTTTTGAAAGGATCTTAGAAACTCCTAAAGGTCCACAGACCACATTTGGAGAAAGCCTGTCCACAGACAAAGGGCTTATTTCCCTAAGGCATGGGTTGGGGGTCATGGTTGAGGGTCACCACAACATGAGGAACTGTATTAAAGGGTTGCGGCATTAGGAAGGTTGAGAACCACTCTAAGATATAAAGGAAGGAAGGAAGAAGTAAAAGGTCAGCAGTCCAGGAGAAAAATGACCAAAGGAAGGAAGAGAACAGCAACCCTCAGAATAGTTAAGTGGTTTGGGCCGGGTGTGGTGGCTCACACCTACAATCTTAGCACTTTGGGAGGCTCAGGAGGGTGGATCACTTGAGCTCAGGAGTTTTGAGACCAGCCTGAGCAAGAGCAAGACCCGTCTTTACTAAAAATAGAAAAACCAGCCAGGTGCTGTGGTGGGCACCTGTAGTCTGAGCTACTTGAGAGGCTGAGGCAAGAGGATTGCTTGAGCCCAAGGGTTTGAGGTTGCTGTGAGCTGTGATGCCACCGCACTCTACCAAAGGCAACAAAGTGTCGCAAAAAAAAAAAAAGAAAGAAAAAAGGTGATTTGGGCAAAAATTATCAGTGGATGCTAAACTAGTACAAGTTGAGTGAGAAATGAGATTATTTATATATTCTCAAAGTAGCACCCCCCTAACTTATTAGTCTGTTGTAAAATTTCTTTTGATGTTCTATATTAGATTAGGAAGTTCCATTCTGTTATTAGGCTAAGAGTTATTATGTATGGTGTTTAGTTAATTATATTAAATGTTATTTCTGCATCTACTAAGATATGATTAAACTCTTTAATTATGTTAATGTGGCAAGTTACGTTCATTGGTTTGCAAATATTAAGCCAAACATATTTCTCAAATAAATCTAGCTTGGTTATGGTATACATGCTTCTCATATTAATAATGGGATTTGACTTGCTAATATTTTATTTAGGATTCCACCTATGTTTGTGAGAGACTAGACAATCATTTTTCCTAATTTGTAATGTTCTTTTTGGGTATCAAGTTTTCTGGCCTGAAAAAATGAGCAACTGTTCCCTCTTTTTTAATTCTCTGCAAAAGTTTGTTCAGACTTGGTGTTATTTCTTCCTTAAATGTTTGAAAAAATTCACCAGTGACGTCATCTGGGCCCTTGTTTATATTTCGTGTAGTTATTTTAATGTTTGAACTTATCACCTTACTGTTTTCCTTTTTTCCCAACGATCACACATTACTGTTTCTCTCTCCTTTGGGGGGGAGGCTTCTTTTAAATCTATTTCATTCTTTCAAACTATATTTACTATAGTTTGTTATCTATATATAGTCTTTTATCCTAGAGATGTCAACTTATTAAATCTGATATAAACTAGTACTTTCATGTCTTGAAAGTACAATGCCAATATCTCAGAACATTTTGACTTTATTTACTTTCATCAGTTGTTTTACTGTGACATATGTGGCCATGTGAGAACACACACACGCCTCACAATTCATGCTCACATATACACCCTTTTTCTCATTTTTTCCCCTGAATCTCCATACTTTCATCTACTATCACTTTTCTTTTGCCTAAAGAACTACATGTATTATTTCATTTATCAAGAAACTGCTAACTAGCATTTCAAATTGTCTATCAGAAAAAAACTGCAGTGCTACAGTCTCTCCATTTTTATTCTGCTGACATGAACCTATCTTAAGATACATGTGGTGGCAGTTCCAAGGAACTGTTTTTTGTTTTTTTTTCCTTACTCTGTCAAGGATGTTATTGTTGAGTATAGAATTCCAAGTGGGCAGTTGACCTTCAGCACTTAACTGTTGTTGTTGAAAAGTCAACTGTCAATTGTTTTGTGATTCATTTGAAAGTAATACAGTATGTCCTTTTTCCTTTTGTTTTTATTCTTTGGGAGTTTTTATATGATGTGCCTAAGATATGGTTTTTCTTTATCTTTGTCTTGTTTTGGTTCATAAAGGCCTAATCTATGGCCTAATGATTTCTTATCTATTTTGGAAATTTTTCAGCCAGTCTCTCTGCCACTGGTACTTGTTATTATTCTTTCTCACCTTTCTTGGAACTGCTACCACATGTACATTAAATTTTTTTCTCACCATGTGTCATATAATTCATGCCCATTTCTTTTCTGTTTTCTAAGTTTCCATCTGGCTATTTTCTTTTGACGTACCTTCTGGTTTGTCTCTCTAGTTGTGTCTTATCTGCAAACTGTATTGACTTATTAATTTCAGTTACCGTATTTTTCAGACTCAGAACTTCCATTTGAACCTTATTGTAATTTGTAATTCTCTGCTAAAATGTTCTATATTTTCATTTAACTTATTGAACATATTCATCAAAGCTTTTGCAAAGTCTGGTACTTCCAATATTTGGATCTAATGTGTAAACTGTTTCTATTGGCTGTTTTGTTTTTTTCCTCTTGATTTTGGTTATTGCTTTACTCTGTGCTTAGTTATTTTTTATTGAATGCCAAACATTGTGTATGAAAAACTAAATTAGTTAATGTGTTCTGGATAATGTTATAATACTCTGGAGTAAACTTAAAAAAATTTTTAATATCTTTTCTCTTCTTATCATAGCCTAATTTACATCAGAGAAATGCACAGATTTTAAGTGTATAATTTGACAAGCTTTGACAAATGCATATCCCATGTTCCTATCAAAATATGGCACAAAAGTCTTATATCCTATGATTGCGATTGATTAATGAGTATGATCTGCCATGAATGTTGAATGATGTTTTTATTTACACTGACAAGTCAGACAAGAGAACCATCAACACACGTCAGAACTTCACTCATTTGTCAATGATGTATTGGGCTCCTTTGCTGGATCAGGTTAATAGTTTCTGAACACTGGAAGACTATTTCCTTAATTTCGTGTGTGTTATTCACAATATAGTGGCTACAGACACATTTTTATTTTAATCTGCATTAACTTTTCCCATCACTTTTAAATGTAGACAAACAAATCAACAAAAACCAATCCCTGATCTGGTTTAAACGCTGTCACCATAAAACTGCCCATTTCAAACTGCCAGTGAGGTCACTGAATGTAGAATTGAGAAAAGGTATGTAATGTACACCATTATGTAATATTTGCACCACCAATACATACGTTAGAGCATAGGTAACAGTAAAATGTAAACAAAAAGTTTTGACTATTGCCTTTTTTTTAGTAATATAATAAATGATGCTCAAATCTCAACTGAAAAATAAAATAATAGGCAAATTTATGGGGTCTCCCCCATTCCTTTTCTTTACCTTACAGTGTTATTTGTTGAAGCAGCCAGATCCTTTGACTGAGTTTCTCACAGCTGTTATTTTTTTTGTTTGTTTTTTGAGACAGTCTCACTATGTCGCCCTTGGTAGAGCACTGTGGCATCACAGCTCACAGCTACCTGGAACTCTTGGGCTTAAGTGATTCTTTTGCCTCAGCCTCCCAAGTAGCTGGGACCACAGGAGCCCACCAGAATGCTCGGCTAAGTTGTATTGTCTTTATTTCATACTCATGATGTGCTTTCTGTCCTTTGTATTTCCTGGAAACTAACTTCAGAGAGCTTGATTCAGATTTGAGGTTCAATTCCTTCAACCAGACTGTAAGAAGTCTTGTTTTCTTTTGAGTCTCACTATGTTGTCCTCGGTAGAGCACCGTGCCATCACAGCTCGTAACAACCTCAAACTCTTGGGCTTAAGGGACTGTCTTGCCCCAGCCTCCTGAGTAGCTGGGACTACAGGCACCTGCCACAATGCCTGTTTATGTTTTGTTTGCAGTTATCATTGTTCAGTTGGCCCAGCCTGGGTTCAAACCACCAGCCTCTGTGCATGTGGCCAGCACCGTAAACACTGAGCTACAGGAGCCAAACCAAGTCTTGTTTTCTTCCATCAGAAAGCATATATATGTCAAGTTCTTGTTTTATGATCCTATTAGTCACTGAAGTTCAATGCATTTATTAACTCGATAGGGTGGTATTTACCTTTTTTGTTTTCTGCAGTTTGGTTACCATGTGGGTCAAATGCATACAGAAAGGAAGGACAAAAAGCTTTGACTGTTTATTTACTGGTTGTCAAGAAGATGTGAATTGCTTCCCTCTCCTCCTAAGGTGGCCAATTCTTTTTTTAAATATTATAAATACATGAGTTTAAACAGATTAATGCATTCCAATTCATTGGAATGATTATTGCTGGAGCTCAAACTATCTCATTTTTTGGCTAATGGGATCCTCTACCAGTTGCCTCTAGGATCCTTTTGACAAGATTCTGGTAACACTTTGCTTCTTTGCTATGCAAGATCTTCTAGGATTATCTTGTATATTTGCTGTCCCATACCAAGAATCAGCCATACATGTATCTCAAAAAAGCGTTGGGTTTCTTTTAATGAGAAATTGTATTTCCAGGTCAAATAACAGAGAGCTAGGGATGCTCCCTTGGTAATTTTTTCTAGGTCTTCCTAGGAAACAAAAAAATACATACACAGACATATAAAGAAAATATGTCCTATTGATACTGTAAATTCAAATTTAAGACAAGTCTTTTACTTAAATTATAGCTGTATCTTTTTTGTTCCAGTCTGAGAATTCCGATTGTCAAGGACACAGAGGGTGATAATATCCCGTATGTTTAATGGATAACATCTATTACATATCCTGTATGTTTAATATGGGATAACATCTCACATTACAGGCACCCCAGGCAGAATGGCACCAACAGGACTGCTGAAAACATTGATTTTTTGCGGTTTTCATTTTTCCATTGTAAAAATACTACTGAATCTTCATTCCTCTAGTATATAATCATTATAGACTACGTTTTCTCCCTGGCCGACCTCAATCTTATTTTTATAAGCAATTACTTAATGCTCAACCAGATCTTCTGTTGATGTCTCTAAGACATTTTAGTGGTCTGAAACTCATTCTATAATAGATTGATAAAGAACGGAATGGGGAGTTTTTCTTTCTTACATGTCAGTAACAATTTGTGTCCTTTATACTAAAAATTCAGCGTTTTTTTTAAAAATAGAAAACCCTCAGCTCTTTCCTTGAGAACCTTAAATCTACTGCTCCATTTTCACCTGATGTTAAGGTGCTGCCCTTGAAGATTCTGATAACCTAATACTTCCTCTTATAAATCACATGCCCTTTTCTAATAGACAGCCAAAAGATTTGCTGCTGCTTCTTTACAGTCCAGTAATTTTACCAGAACATGTATTGGTATTAGTTGTTTTAAGTCAATATTGTTTTGTGCTTCTTCAATATGTAACTATCTTCAGGAAAGTTTTCTTGAAATGCAGTGTTTAATATTTCTTTTGCTTGCTTTTTTTGTACAAGTAACCCTATTAATTCTAGGATCCTTTGCCTTTCTTCAATGTCACTTTTTAATCATTAAATATTTCCGTTTTTTTAACTTTTCATACCTTCCATTTCTTTTAAAGCTTTGATTGTATTCATCTGCTCTTTGTAGCCTATAATTCTTAAATCTTTTTACCTCTTATCATCTCCTGAGGTGATCTTATTTCTTAGTTCTTCAAATTCTGACTTCTGTTGTTCTTTCATGTCTTGTATCATTTCTTAAAGAGTTCCGGGTCATTCCTAATAGCGTATTGCAGTTTGTGTTCTTCTGTGGACATGTGTTTCTGGCATGTTCCATTTTCCACGGGGATGCTATTTTGCTCATTTTTAAAATATATACTTTATATGGGATTTGACCTCAGTATTATTTTTGTTCATTTTTATGTTAATTTCCCCCAAACTTCTGGAATGAGGATTCTCATCAACAGTGGACAAGGTTTCCAGTTTCTCCGCACCCTTCCCAACATTTATTTTCTGTTTGTTTCGTAGCCATCCTACTAGGTACATTTCTCTGATATACATTCTCTAGTAATTAGTGATGTTCAGCACCTTTTCACCTGCTGGCCATCTGTGTATCTTCATTGGAGAAATGTCTATTCAAGTCTTTTGCCCACTTTTCCATCAGGTTTTAATTGTTTTTAGTAGTTCTCTCTACATCCTGGATATTACTCTCTTATCCTATGTATTCCTATGTATGATTTGCAAATCCATATTTTCTCCCATTGTGGGGGTTGCCTTTTTATACTGTTCAGAATGTCTTTCGATGCACACATTTTTAAAATTCTCATGAAGTCCAATTTGTCCTTTTTTGTTGCCTTGTATTTAGTGTCATATCCAAAAATATCACTGCCAAATCCAGTGGGTCTCTACGGTATCTGGACAACCATGTTCATAGCAGAATTATTCGCAACAGCTAAAACATGGAAGCAATTCACTGTGGATCAACAGATGACTTGGTCAGTTAAATGCCGTGTATATATATACAAGGGAATATCAGCCTTAAAGTGGAATTTTTGCAGTATTTTCAATATAAATGGACAGGAAATTATGTTAAATGAAAAAAGTCAGTCACAAGAAGACAAATACTATAGGACTCCCTTTATATGAGGTAGTCAGAGGATTCAAAATCACAGAGGCAGAAAGTTGAAGGGTGGCTGTGCGGATGTCAGGGGTCCGGGGAATGGAGATGTATTGTTTAACGGGCACGGAGTTTCAGTTCTGAGAGATGAAAGGGTTCTGGGGTGGATGGTGGTGATGACTGCACAATATGAATATCAACACCACTAAACTGCTCACCTAAGAATGGTTAAAGATGGCAAATTTTCTGTTGTATTTCACGGCAATGAAAAATTTTAATTGCCATATACGTCTGGTAACTAAAATAACTGGACCCCAGCACTCCAGAACATTAAGTGAAAGCAGACATTTCTACTAAAAAGCGAGTAAGGACACAATGCCAGTGTGCAGAGAAGTCTGATTATTTGCCAGTGGAGGGAGAGGGAACCTGGTTTACTTTCTACACAAGTAGGAGAGACCAGTAGAAAGCAGAACCTATCCTTTGCCACCTCAATATTCACAATATAGACATAATATACAAAAGGAAAACAGAAGTTTTAACTAACTTACCATGAACACAGATTACCCCAACAGCTAAGTGACCCATTTCTTCTTCAAATGGTATTACTGAACATGCCGGGGTGTGCTTTATATAAATTGATCACAAACTTTAACTAGAAACCCCGTAACTAATCAAAATAGAACTTCCCTTCAGCCTTAGGAGTATCATTCTGTGTCACTGACTGAGCATAAGATTTTAGATGACCACAATCAACCAGGGCCTCAGCTATTTCATCCATAAAATAATAAAACCAAGACTTTAAGGTCCCTACTGTTACTTCCCTGCCTTACCAATCAGTGAGACTGAGTCTTACCTGAGCATCTGAGATTCCTGTTTTTATTCTCTAAATATAGTCACACACTGCATAACGTTTTGGTTAACGACAGACCACACATGCAGTGGCAGTCCCCTAAGACAGTAATACCGTATTTTCCTGTATGTTTTCTATGTTTAGATACACACTTCCCACTGTGTTACCACTACTTTCAGAGTTCAGCACAGCCCCATGCTGCACAGGCTGGCAGCCTGGGAGCCACATGACTGGGGCCATATACCGAGGTTTGTGTAAGCACACTCAGTGACAGCACCTAACGACACTTCTCAGAACATGCCCTGTCATTAAGTGACACAGGGACTGTAAAAACAACTGTCAAAAATTGCCCAGCAGGAAAAGGAAGCCTTGGACACTATGCTGAATCTTCACTTGTCATTCTACCTACTTGACTTTACAGTGGTTTATGTTTTTTGAGACAAGGTATTGCTTTGTGGCCCAGGCTGGAGTGTAGGGGCGACATGACAGCTCATGGCAACCTCTAACTCCTGGGTCAAGTGTTCCATCTGCATCGGCCTCCCCCCAAGGGGTGCATATCACCACATCTGGCTAATTTTTTAAAAAATTATTTTTTTTATTTTGTAGGAAGGGCGCCTGTAGCTCAAAGGAGTAGGGCACCAGCCCCATATGCTGGAGGTGGTGGGTTCAAACCCAGCCCCAGCCAAAAACTGCAAAAATAAATATAAATAAATATATATATATATCTCAAACACCTGGACTCCAGTGATCCTCTCACCTCGACCTCCCAAAGGATTATAGGTGCAAGCAACCGCATTTGGCCTACAGTGGTTCTGATCTCAACTTCTGCAGGGACCTGGCTTCTAACAGCCTCAACAGCATCGTTTGTCATTTTGATGCCACTGTGGATTTCATCAACATTATATAGTTTACGACAGTATTACAAGCTTCAAAGCCAGTACCAGTGGCATGAACCATAACTATCAGAACGACCTGGAAGATTTGGCTGCCAGCATCAATAATTAAAATCTTTATCAAAGACTGCTTTTCTGAAAACATTAAAAGAGAGGAAGTAAAATAGAGAGGAGTCCGATGAGAAAAAATAAGAAACCAGACTCTCGTAAATATGTATTGTAGTGGTTTGTTTGAAACAGTTACCTTACTCCACAAGTGCTCTGTTTGAGAGCACCATGAAAGTGCTTTTTACTTTCCTTCTTTTTTTTTTCTTTTTTCCTGTGGGAGAAGGGAATGAAGGAAATGAAAGAGTTCATTTAAGAGCCATATTCACATAAGGCTAATTTGCAATAGCTCCATCCAGCTGGATATACTTACAGCCACCACTGGTGCACAAGACTTCAGTTGAGCAGACTAATTGAGATTCTTCAGGAGAACTCCCTTGTCCTTAGGAGTTACAGAATGACTAATTAGGCATTCTGTACCTCCCCCTTCTCTAGAATACTAAGTCAGACTCTGCTTGGCCTGAGGACACAGCTTGTGAATTTCCAATAGCTTCTAGTACACCATTATTGTAAGACTGTTGATTTTGTTTCACACTCTTGGTTTTTTTGTTTTTTTTTTTTGGGGGGGGGGTCTCAAACTTAAGTTGCAATTAACAGGACTGTATTAGCTGGATTATAATACTGCTTAAAAAAAAAAAAAAAAGCTGTGCCCCACCTCCAAGACTGTGACATGCAGGCTGAAGTCCCACCACCTCTAGTCTCACACTAGAGAGGTGCTTTCTACAAGAGAGAATCATTAGAGCTGATGGCTGGAGTTCAGAGAGAATAGGAAACTTCATAAAATCTTATTCTCTACCCATTTTCAAATTCTCTACAGTGATATAATATTTGTACATTTGACTTTCATTAAACCAGTGAAACCATGGTGTCTGTTAGACTACTTTCTTCTTTACTAAGATGACATGTTGTAGAAGACTCCTATATATTTTTTTAATGCCTAAAGATTTTGAGGAGTTAGTGTCACGGGAAACTACATATTTACTTTAAGTATTTAATTAGAAGCCTCTCCTGGGAGCTGGAGAAAACCTCTTGGCTTGATTGTATGGAATAACTATTTTCCCTTCACTGCTACTTTTATGTCCCGTATTAGTCTGCCTGCAAAGCAGCACAGGATGAAAGTCAAATAGGGAAAAGGTCTCTGTGTATCTTGTTACTCAAAAGTCTTCACATAAGCAACGGCACACACGAACACACACATACATATGTGTGCAACACACAACCGGTCTGCTCATTCAGCCCAAAATTTGGCTGATTACATTTGTACTTCTCTCATAAGAAAAAAAATTTATAGATTTGCCTCTCTCTAAAATGTAACAACATTGTTTTCAGAGACATTTCATACTTTCTCCACAGCAGAAGGTAACATTTCTCATTGCTGTAGAATTTAAGAGTTTTTTTCCTAATTGGAATGGGATAAGGTATTTGGGTTAAGGTACTTTTTTTTTCAATTTCCAACTACTTCTTAAATGATGTTATGAAGAAAGGCCTATTAGTAAATGAAATTCCACTGACAATTTATTTCACTTTTTAATATATTTTCTACTATAAAATCAAGCTGTCAAGACAGGAAAATATTACTGGTTTTGTTATTACAAAAACAAATCAGAATTTGTAATTCACAAAGGATGAAAACACAAGACCCTGGTCTCATTGTACACACATTACAATAGAGCGATTAGCTATACACTAATAACACACTAAAGACTTCACATACACACGGGTACTTTGAAACAAGAAACACGGACAATTTTAATCTTTGATATGTTCATGACCACCAAGAGAAAGACCACCACTGATCTGCGTCTAATGGTTTCCTGGTATACAGTCACTACAGAAGCCAGCCAGAAAGGATTACACGTTATTAAGGACACATGTAGGCAAATATAAGCATTCTGATTTGGGGTTTTTTCTCCCCACCCAAAACAACCTGGTTTAGGTATCAAGTAGTTCGGTTTGTTATCAGTTTAACAAGATCTTAACAACAAACACATTATTCTACCACAAAATTGAGGTGAGAAGTTTTTAGACAGATCATATGAAAGATACTTGTTTCTAAGGAAGGCAACCTGTAAATTATAAATGCAATTCTAAGGAAAAATATCTTGGTCACAAACCTTTCACTTTCAAATATTAATGAAAAAATAAAAAGTGTGGACTGTGGGTGGAGAGGTGTTGGCATGGAAAGGAGGAGAAAAGGTGTGAAATGAGAAATTATATTTGCCACAGGAAATAGTGGATTCAGTTGATTTTCTTAAATGAGGTATAAGAGGATGGCAGTAAATGCAGAACAGAAACATTAAAAACCAAAATGCACATTTCTAATGGAAAAATCTCTAAACCTCTTAATAGTTTTCTTTATTAGATTAGACATTTCATATACAGCAGTTAATCTAGAAAAATACATTTAAAAAAATCTTCAACAGACCATGCTCCCTGTAACAAAACCTTCCAAACCCTGTTTTATTATACAAATCAATCTACATTAGTATGTAAAAAGAAATTCTCAAATTTAGCAATGTCTTTGCCATCCAACATCCATCTAATTTACACATGGGTTTCCAATATTCAGCCTGGAGAGTTAGAGAATTATGTAATAAAATTTTTTCTAACGTTTTCTGTACACATTAAATAATCTAAAAAGGTTCCCCTTGTAGTGCATTTACCATTGAGCAAGTCTAGTCAGTAATTTTCCAGTACCATTTGCATTACAGTGATTTACCTGTAAATGTAATTAGTATCTAAAAGTGCACACAGTTAACTTTCCCAGGTAACGGCCTATTTCTGGAGGAAACCTAATATTCACGGAAAAGGTTACCAATCTCATGATTAGAAATGTAGGGTTAGAATGTGCTCTGAGACTATACAACACAGTTATATACATAAGCTAATGGACATTAAGTCTTTAGCCTATATTTACATCGAATAATGTCTGTTTCCACAGGGTCATACCAAGAACTCAGTATGGCACTAGATATTATTAGGATTGGTAGCTACAATTCAGGATAGCAAGACGGCCCTAAGTGCCCTGAACTGACTTGTGCTAACTATAACTCCAGTATATCACAGTGTTTTAAGTAATATTAGTGTGCTGCTCAAACAAGCAACTAAGATACCCGGGAAGGATGCTGTGTGCCATGGGGAGGCAGCAAGCCTTCACGGGGGATTGCCTCGGGCTTCTAGGGAATTTTAGCACTTAGACTGCTGCTGCATGCAGAAACCCTGAAAAAGGAATACACAGGTTTCAAAACGAATATACTTCATTTTGTTTAAAATGCCCAAGAGCGTTTTCAAAATAACTGATAGCAAGTATTCTATCAAGTTAGGAACCTAAAGAGCTTGAGAACAAATTCTACATTATCCAGTTTGAGGGTAAAAAAAAAAAAAAAGTGGTTTTCTTACCAAATTATCCAGTGTATATGACTGGTTAGAACTGTTAAGTTTTGATTTTTACTGAAATTCAGAGTATGAAATGCAAACATTCAGGATAGAATGAATTCAAAATTACGTACAGTTGTATCAACTCGCAACAAAGCAGCAAATAGGAGGGCCCAACACCCATCTTGACTCTCCCCTTCCCTTCTGATCCCTCAAAAAAGTGCAAAATCAAAAGTTACTGCTTGGTCCAAAAAATAAAATACATGGTATAGAAAGACTTGAAATCCGATGGAATCCAGCTTTTATTCTGTAGGTTGTCTTCAGTAAGAATCAACGTCCGAAGATGGAACTTAGTTCCAGGAGAATTAATTCTACAATCTGGTTTTGGTACACAGTATGAACCGCTATGTTACCAGTCTCTTTCTCTGGCTTTAACAGAGTAGGACCAAAAACAATCGCTATACTCTGATAGGTCATTCGGTTTTTTTCTCCATGTTCTATAACTCTACAGGGGGAAAAAAAAGAGTGGTTAAAAGAGAAAGCAAAAATAGGGAAAATTCTTCAAATTGTATTATAAACTTAACACTTTGCATGTGGAACAAAGAAATCATCTTCATTTTCCCAAGATGCACATGAACAATTTAACTAAGTGGGATCCAGTCCAAATGCCACAAGGAGCTTTATTTTGAATAAACACAGCCGAAAGGTATAATTATACAAACTCCAACAAACTTTAAAAGTGTAATATTTTAGCTTAGTTTTAAAAATAAAACCTAGATTCAAATGAGTTACAATTCAGATAACAATGATTATTAGGATGATGAGGGAAAAATTTTCCATAGGGCAGAGATTAGTAAGACTTTTGATTTTATGTTTTTTTTAAATCTAGCTTGGATCATTTATTTTCATACTCTAATGTTCTTTTTATTAGATGAATAAAATCTGTTATTAAAGTGACTGTACAGTGACCCAGAGCTCTGATGGTTTTACTTTAGGGTAACTTAATACACTTCATTTAATAACCAATCTCATCTTCAGATTAACATCGTCCAGTTTAGAACAGCCCCTATGTGCTAAGCATTATATACATGCTTCACAGATAACATCTACTTCAATATATTCTTCGCACCAAACCATGTTACCTATAAGGAACAGATACTAAAAGGAGCTGAATAATCTTTTTCAAGTTACAAAGACAGCAAGTTACAGCAAGTAACTTTTTCAAGTTACAAAGACAGCTGGGATCCGAATCTGAATTTAAGTGAGCCTGAATACATGGGTTCTGTTTTACTCGATGTAGTAAAACCACACCTAACTACAGTTCTCTTACCTTTTGAGATGTCTAAAAAGAATCTGCATTGTATCTTGATTTGGCTTTGGCAACTGTCTGATTAGGTCCTTAACGGCAGCAACTCGAAGTCTTGGTTCCTGTTCTGAAAAAAAAAACATAATAACAAAATATTTTGTAGCAAATTCTCATGAAAGTGAAAGCAGTGACATAGTTTGGACGCTGATATTTGGTAATACACAGTGACATCTGGTGGTCACATTTAAAATTTCTAGAGTAAAACTGTTGAAAGCAACTCGTTAAAAAGAATATCAAATGGAAATGTGGTGCCTTATTCTGTGTAAAGGATTTTCCACATCTAGAAAGAACTGAGTGGAATTACATACTTACTAATTGCATTGACAAAATCATTAAAATGATTAAATGTAAAAAGGGGCTCTGGTAATTCTCGAAAAAACATTTTGAGTGCTCCAGTGATAACATGAATATCTTCCCATTTACTATCATTCAAGTCCAATTTCTCATCTGAAAAACAGTAAGAATGGGACATTCAAAAAAATCAGTTTACAAGGCAATTCTAAAAGTTTTAAGTAACGAATCTGGATATAACAACAGGGAATACCGTCTTACCATGATTGACGGCAAATCTCAGCTTCTGGATCACGGCGAGGTTGCCACTGACTCTATAGATCCCGTCCACATCCAGACCTGAGAGACAGTAAGGATGTTTTTATGTTCCACATTCCTTTGCTACTTCTGAAGCTGTTTACATGTTTCACAATTCTTATTCATTAGCATTAGCCTAAAATCAAATGGGCAAATATTCTTTTCCTTTTATTAAATGGCTTTTCATAGATGCTTGGCAGGGGAGAGGGACAGACATTTACTCTGGACTCTGTTTAATAAACATCAGTAATTCTACTCTGTTTATCACATAGTTTGTGGATCTGCTCAAGGAAATCATCTCATTAAACTTAAAATACTAACAATTTAAGATAAACTTCTACAAACACCTGGAAATAGTTCAAAAAGTAAATGACGCCAGTAGATAAAAATCAGCCCACCCATCTTCTGGGATACCATTTTATATATAAATACATTAAAAAGACTTTCTCACAAGTGTTTGTCATGTGAAGTGCTTAATAAATAATAAACTTAATAACTAAAGTAATAGTTGGACACAAGTCAGATGTCTGTGACTCGGGGACTTACTGTAAGAGCCTCTGTTTGTGAGTGCAAGTTGGGCACAAGTCAGATGTTTGTGACCCAGGGACTGCCTTGCACATATTTTCATTGTATAAAATTTTTGATGACATACAGGTATGATAATGTACAGGTATAAGTTACTGTTGATTGTAGTCAACACACTGTTAGTTTACATAAAATAAATATTATAGATATGTTAAAATTAATCAAGAGACATCAGTGTGTCTTTACAGAAAATGACACAAAGAGGTGTCTATTTGACATTTATAGTTGATTTAACAGTTTTAAAATGTCATCTCACTTTTACTATAACAAGAAACTTTCTTAGTAAGTAGACACAATCTTGATTTTCTATACTGTCACATCATTTCTTAATAAACTCAGTTTCACAATTACTACCATCTTCATTTTAAGCAAATGTCAACTTCAAATAGATTCAAAAAATACCATGCATTAAGTAACCATGACTACTAAACTAAATTAAGACCTCTACATGTCTTCATTTCAAATAGGTATGAACATATAAGACTTTTGTAAACAAATTCTTTTCTTAACATCTTAGGACTTAAAGAAACCTTTGGTTGCATCACTCAAAATCAAAAATTCTAGGGATTTTGATGACAGAACAAAGATTAAAATCATTCTCTTACCATGTTCTTCAACATGTTCAATACATAACTTCACAAACTTTGGCACTGTGCTATTTTCTCTCTGACACAGATTAGCAAGGTTGGATCCAAATACCTGGTCTGAGAAAGATTTATTTTAAACCACTTTGCTAAAATGTACTCATGAAAAGGCTAAACAGACCATTCCGCACACACAGGAAAACAGCCAGTGCATCTAGACCTCATTTACCAGGTCTGTGCCCTATGTGATCTGTACCCTGCCTACTTCTTCAACCTCACTGTAAGCAATTCTTTACTAAACTCCAGAACACCCCAATTTGTTCTTGCGTGAGAATCTTTGTGCTTGCTCTCCCTTTTAAGAGAGCAACTGGGCTCCCAATTGGGCACCTTATCATCACTCCTGTCTCTAAACCCCTTGATTGAGATAACCCAATTCCACATTAGATTCATAGCATTTTATTACCACATTAGATTCATAGTACTTGTCACTATTTGAAATTATCTTGTTTACTTCCCACTTGAATTACGTTTCACAAGGGCAGAGACTGGGTAGCTCCTGAACACCAACAGGTGCTCACAGCGCCTCCAGGTTCACAGCCAGCACTCATAAACATTTTTAAAAACTGTTAAAACAAGCACGTGTGCGCCTGTCACGTGCCAATATTTGATTTTACAAAATATATTTCAAAGGCTCTTCTATCGATCTTTCAACCCCAAAGTTCCGAAATTACACATTAGAGCTAAACACTCAGGAAAATGTATAAAATATTTGAAGTGATGAGCAAGGCTATCAAGTGGCAATAGTTTCTACTGAAATTTTTCAATGAAAAGGCCTGGTGAATAAATTAATAGTAACTTTATACTGATTCATTTTTCAGAGTTTTGTGTTTTTGAAGACTCTAAATTCATCATGCAAACTTGCTTTATTCAGGAGTAACTGTTTATCCATAACTCTCAAGCTTAGCTAATTTGAAGCAGTTAATTAGGCAAACTCTTTCTAGAAATCTTCAATATCTTTTTTTTTTTTTTTTTAAGAGACAGTCTCACTGTGTTGCCCTAGGGAGTAGGTAGAGTGCTGTGGCATCCTGATAGCTCACTGCAGCCCCCCACTCCTGGCCTCAAGCAATCTTCCTACATCAGCCTCCCACGTACCTGGGACTACAGGCACCTCCCTTGGTGCCCACCTAATTTTTCTATTTTTAGTAGGGATGGGATCTCACTCTAGCTCAGGCTGGTATCTAACTCTTGAGCTCCACCAGTCTTCCCACCTCAGCCTCCCAGAGCGCTAGAATTACAACAGTGAGCCAAGGTGCCCTTAATGAAACCTAGTTGTGTATTTTAACTTAGATGCTTTGCAAGCAGATGTTCTGGTGATGGTCTTTATTACAAACTTCATAATCAGAAACATTATATACCTTTACCTTTGTTTATGAATAAATATCATTGTTTTGACACATGTATTGGAAATTCTACCTTGGAAATTAAGCATACTTATAAGAACTAAAATTGTGTACAAGTATATGTGATTTTAAAGAATATTTTTCTATTAAGAACAAATCTTGTTAGTATATTGTGGTGCTTATAAATGAAATAAGAACGGAATAAACTAATTAGGAAAAATACTTTATACTAATTTTAAAATTACCTTACATGAGAGCCAAAGGCAAATAATCAAGAGTAAAATTTTCACTTTTTTCTTCTATTAATACTTTTAATGATAGTGTATTCATCTTTGCATTTCAAAACTCTTCATTGTCACAAATTCTAAAACCTGCCACGCATCCCATCTGTGTAGCTCCTCTGACACAGGGTTTCTAAAACTTCAATTTGTTTTATCTGTTAAATGCTTTAAACTTTTCATGTGTATTTTAAAAAAATCAATTTTAGTTACTTAAATGTCTTTTAATCACTATATCTGAAAACTTTATGAAGAATGAGAACATTTTTACTGTTTGAAAATTTTTTGGTTTTAAATTGGGTCAACATTCATTATTACTAACCTTTAATATAACCTTTTTCACGAACAGCTTGCAAAGTGGGGCGTCGTGTGAGAAACTTCTTTAAGTTTTTCTTGGTTTTCTTCTGTTCTGAGGAATCTATGCTAGATACTTTCATTGCTTAAGACAGAAAGACAGACATTAAGCATTTCATAAAATAAAAACTTTTTGAAACACGTTTCCACCTAGCATGAAAAACATATTGAATTCATAGGTCAAAAATTGCAGTACAAATTCTGTTTTTTTTAAACTGTAATATGGTTTAAGAATAACACGTGAAGAATCACACTAACGCAGACCTTATTTCAAAGTTATAAACCAAACAGAACATTTCATTTTTATTATCAAAAAGTGACTACAAATGTGCCTTCTTTGGTATATGGGTCAACATTTCCCTAATTATACACACACAATCATAATTCATAAATGAAACAATTTATCTTTATTGACTCTCTATTAGTTTTAGAAGGTAAAATTACTACCAAAAAGTAACAACACATGAAACAAGGAAAAAATTCCTATGCTCAATGAACTAATCATAACTATTGGCACTTTACGCTAACTCTCATTGTATCTTGTACTCTGAGCGAAGGCTGGGATCACCTGGAAAATGTTCTACATTTCCTTTAGACCTTTCTTTTTCAGCTATAACATCAAAATTCAAAATGTATGCTTCTTAAAAATAAGGAATTTAGGTAAAGTTGATAGCACCAAGAATATATTGATAAAGAATAAAAATAATCAAATTTTCTTGTGTTGATTACTAACAATGTCAATAAAAGGCCTAAATGTCATTGGAATGTAGGAAAACAAAAGCAGAATTCATCAGTGAACTGGAGGGCCAAAAAGTTCTCAGTTAAACACGTGCATTTGTTAAAACAGACTAACAAAGTGCAGAGTCACAGCTAAGGGCCCAGTTAACTCACGTAACTCACGAGGGGCCGGCATTAGAAAACGCTTTTCTAAAATGGCTGGCTCCAGGTCTGGTCCTTTCTGCATGTGTGATCTCGTAAGAATACATGAGTCTATGCACACGCACAGACTTACCCTAGCCCAGAGAAGGCCGCCTCATGTCCAGAAGGAAATCATGGTAAAATAATGACTTTTGACTTCCTAAGGTTTAACGTTCTGTGTAGAATCTGTAACAGTAACTATCCATGCATTTTTATTTACTTTTATTAAATCATAACTGTGTACACGAATGCATTTATGGGGTACAATGTGCTGGTTTGATATACAACGTAGAAAGCTTACATCGAACGTGTTAACCTAACCATCACCTCGCTTAATGAGTGCTGGTGAGATTATATATGTATTTTTAAATAAAAAATTTCAGCCTGCTAGAGGGCGCAATAGACGTGCCCCATCTCTTTTCTCTTGAAGTGTCACACCTTAACATTACGTGATGACACAGAGATGTGTCACCATGAAGCTGAAAAATAACAAGATTTCTGAGCAGTACAAGATTACACAATTGACATGAGGACGCTTCATATGTACAGCGATGGCATTAACAAGAAGAAAACAGTACCCGCACTGAGATTACAGTTGCTTAGTTAACTGTATAACTTTTTTGTTAACACCGGAGCTTCCCCCTAAGCTTTTGTATGTTAATTTCAAATTTTCAAAAAGCTAAGAAAACAAGCTCACTCAAACCATTAGTAAAAAAGAACTTACAGCGAAGCTTTTTAGGATCCTTCTGGTCCTTTTCTTTGTCATGCTTTTCTATTCCTGGTGAATCTGGTATCTCCTCTTCAGCAGCTTCATCAGGTTCTATTGTCTAGTGGTTAGAGATTTCCCAAACATGTGACTTCCAATACTACGTTAGATAAAACAGCACCATTCTCACAGCAACCAGGAATTAACTCTTCTGAACGATTTTAAGAAACCAGTTTGTATACAGTATTCAGACATTTGATATATCTTTCCTCCTCAACTGGGATTAAGTTTGCTTTCCCACAAAAGAAATTACTGCTAAAAATTTACAGGATGACAGATTCACACTGATGATAGGTGACTTGCCTCACTGTAATCAACTGCATCGTTAGAGACACCAATAAGTTAAACGGTCAGGCTGTAATCAAAGGTGAGAAACAAGATGCAGTTATGTTCTGTGACCGTGGAACCACTCGTGATGTGACAGTGTTACTGTACTGAAACAACAGCGTGACACACGCCAGACTCATGGGTGCTGGGAACTGAAAGAAAACCTCAAGCTCATCGATAGCCTGAGCAAGGTCCTTTTACACATTAAAAAACTGAATTGAGTTCTCAAAGCTAAAAATGTTGTTTCTTCCTTCACTGAGTCTTCACTCCACCTGGAATTTATTTCTGTACATGATGTGAAAGAAGGGTTCTGGTACCTTCTTGGATTTCCAGCTGTACCAGCACCATTGATTGAAAAGATCATTCTTCCTCCGCTGTGCTTTATCTGGCTTAAACTGTCCATAGGTATTTGGGTCTCTTTCTTGGTTCCTTGTCCTGTTACACAGGTCTGTATGTCTGCCCTTGCATGGATACCACACTATATTAGTTACTATAAATTTATAGTCTTGACCGTTGACAGAGTAAGCCCTTTTAAGTCCTTTCATGTTCTTATTCAGAGGTGTCTTTGGTATTCCTAGCCCTCTGTATAGCTATATGAATGTTAGACAAATCTGTCAAGTCCCACCAGAGAAACTACTGAGATTTTCAGTGAGATTCAAAATCTCAAGTCTGTCAACTTACAAATCATTTGGAAGAAAATTGTGTGTTACGTTATTAAGCCCATCAATCCGTGAACGTGATATACTTCCCCTTTACTTAGGTTTCCTTCTAGGTCTCTCAACAGTTTCGTAATCTTCCCTGCAGAGTTCCTGCCCATCTCTTGCTACATTTAGTTCAGTGCATCTTCTGACACTTTAGGAACAGTATATATTTTTAAATTTCAGAATCAATAACATGACTGTGTTTCTTCATTTGGCTTATTCCCTGATCCTGTAGACCTCAATTAAAAACCTAAACAGAGCAAAAAAGAAAAAAACACTTTCTTTGCAAATGCTTCCCTGACCACTACAATAGGTCAGCGCCGTGTAAACAGTGTTTGTACAGTATGTTGTACACCCCTCGTATGTAACACGCAACCCATTTCTTATATATATTAACTGTTCAGTTATCTGTCTTCAGTAATCTTCTTTGCCTGTAACTTCCCCACAGAGAGGCACGGTGTCTGCAAGCTGCCACATCCCCAGTGCATAAGGCACTCATGTTATTGGGTAACTGAATGCACACGTAGTTGCTTTCAAGAGATAGTGAACAGACAACTGGGACCAGAGCTGAAAGCCCATATTGGGTAGAATGCAAGGTACATTTGAGGAAACAGATTGGGCCTAGGTTGCTGAATTTTAATGGGAGTCACAGAGGTTTTTGAGCAGTAGAAGATTATGAAATTGGCATTAGGAAATTTCATAAAGCAATGGCATTAAGATCGGTAGGAGATGAGATTAAATAAGGAAAACTCTCTAGAAGGTTACTCTTACTCTGGTATGAAGATATAAAGGCCTGTGCATGGTTTGAGGAATAAATAGAAAAAAAGGAACAGGATTCGGAAATATCACACATAGTATCACAAACCACAAGGGAAGAATTTATACACTCATAACTGATTTGCTAAAGAGGTAAAGTTCCTTTCTGTTTCTCTTAAGTATTTTATCTTTCATTTCTGCCACTGGCATAATATGATCCTCGGCGAGCGGCCACGTCCTCATACGGGAGTGGTCAGAACCCAGCATGAAGAGGGAAAGCCCCAAAGCTGCTTACTGCTGCCCTAACCTGGTTGCAGAACATAAACCTGAGGTTCTTCTTAGTGGTTATTACATAAATAAGAAATTTACCAGAAACACCAGTACTGAATACCTTTGGGATGGGGGTGGAGGAAAACAAGAGAAATGCCACAAGCTGAGGTGTCCAATCTGTGGCCTGTGGATTACTCGAGGCTTGTTTTGCTTATGTGTGTCAGATATTGTGAAAATTATGACCTGACCTGTTTTTTTGCTCATGAGCTTTCATTAGTTTTTGTGTATTTAACATGTGGCTCAAGACAAATCTTACTTTTCCAACATGCAGCAGGGTAGGAAAAAGGTTGGATACCCCCACAACAGGTTTATTCATTCCACAATTTTGCCTAGAACCTCTTCCACCAAACAGTACTGTTTCCAATAAATTCACTCACTGAACAGATACTATGTACGAAGCACTTTTGCCCCATTCTTTCTGACCAATGCCTGATGTGAACATTATTTCAATCCACTGGCAAAAAACATTATATAACTGGGAATGTTAAACCATTTGTCAGGCCTTGAGATTTCTAAATTGACCACTGTCTTTCCGATTTCTGTTATGTATAGTAGAACCTCTTATAAGTTGACCTCGTAAGGGACTGTAACAAACTGGTCAACACACAGAGGTGGTCAGCAGACGGAACCAGGCCTACGGGGCTGATATGTACATGTGGGGTGCATGTCCGGTCTATGAACATTAGGTCAACTTAAGGAAGTGGTCTATGTAGGGATGTGGTCAACTATGGAGGTTCTACTACATCTTTTCACATATAAACTGGAATCTGGATATACAAAAAGCAATTAGAAAACAACAACAACAAAAAAAAACAGCTCTGAAGTAAAAACTGTTACCAAAGTCAGACACATACCTGATTACTGATAGTGTTACTGAGAACTTTAAACCAGTCACTGATGACAGTGTCATTGTCAGACTGAATTAGTAGCTCCGTTCCTTGACGAGTTTTCAGCTTTAGAGAAAAAGGGGGAGAAAAAATATGGTTTGCGCTTGCAACAAAATAAATGAATACATTTAATTCAAAGTTTATAAAACCACCAGCACAATAGGTGCCATGTATTATATTACAAGGGATAAATAGCTAACGTGCTATATAGCCATGGAAAACCTTTTATTTTAGTATAAAATAATACTGGATATGTCATTCTATAAAACACAAAGTTGTTTCTCACAACAATTTTCTTTCTTTCTTTTCTTTTTTTTTTAGAGACAGAGTCTCACTTTGTCGTCCTCGGTAGAGTGCCATGGCATCACAGCTCACAGCAACCTCCAGCTCTTGGGCTTAGGCAATTCTCTTGCCTCAGCTCCTGAGTAGCTGGGACTATAGGAGCCTGCCACAACACCCAGCTATTTTTTGTTGCAGTTTGGCTGGGGCCGGGTTTGAACCCGCCACCCTCAGTATATGGGTCCGGCACCCTACTCCCTGAGCCACAGGCGCTGCCCTCATAACAATTCTAAGTAAAAAACTAATAATTTAAGATCCCAAACTCCATCACACAAATGCCATGAAACTTGCTGAAGCTAGTATAATCATTTAAAAATCAGTTCAAGTATCAAAGCTGCATGTTTTAAATTAGAATTGAAACATAATGCATTTGTAAAGAAATCATATGGTTACATAGCCTGAGAAATTTTTCATTGTCTCTCTGGTTAGAAAATAAATATAGAAAAAGAATGTATAATATGAACAAAGGTTAGACTTCCATTATTTCCCATTTGGTAGGTAAATATAATGGCTTAGTACAAAGAAAGGGCACAAATGTCATACCCTTTCAGGCAGAAATGTTACTAAATTAAGTATCAAATCATGAACTGAATGTATGTATGTATTATGTTATATGAAGGCAGTAACTAACTGAGGTACAGTATCTTTGGTTCAAGGTTTCTTGCACTTGGTTTAGGAAGAACTTAGGCAGCTGTGGAAAGCATTTCTAATAACTGAGTTTTTGCCCTAAAGGATCATATGGAAATGCTTCCCAAACAAAATTCGGAGAGACTTATTCTTCAGTTCCCCACTATTTTAAACAGGCATTCTTCAAAAAATAAAAGTTATGTGATGGTAATTTAGAAAATACTGGATTAAAAAAAGTCTAACAAGATTCTCTCCTTCAAGACTTCTCGGGCTTTTGATATTCTAGCACACACTGGGATTTTCTAAGATAGGAATAAAATACACGCTGCTCCCCAACTTTATCTGACCATGGAATTCTTTTTATTCTGAATCACCTACTGAAACTGCAAGGCTAATTCAGGAAATGGTGACTTCCTCTCATGAATCTTTCTAGAGAAAACCAATGCTGAACGTACACTGCATGTAAGATACTCTGGGTTAAAAGATCTTCAGGGAAAAACAAGAAAACACTATAATCATCTAGTGGGAAGAATAACTTACAAGCAGTGAAAACCAGATACACTAAAAATGAATACGATTTTCAGGTTTAAATAAAGAAGTGTCCTCATTGTTACTGGGATGTCTGTCAGGGGTCTTGGAAGAGTTTACATTTGCAAGCAGAGACTGGCACAGGTTGGTGCTCAAGGAAGAAGGATGAAGAGTAAGGCGAGACACTGGGCTCTGCTGGGAAATGGCGATTAAGCCAATCTGCTCGGACAGCAAGATAGGAAAGACCTGAGACGTGAGGCCACAATGGGAGGCTGGGATCAAGGACCGTCTGCATCCCCCCTCAGTTCCTCAGATCTCCATGCACACACCCTTCTGCAGCGGCCCTCTGCTGCTCACCCCCCAACAGGAGGACCCTGAACACACAGCTGGCCTCCCAACTGTCTGAATTAACAGAACACACTGCAAGTAATGTCTGACTTGCAAATCTAAGCCCAGAGAAGCCTAGTAACTTCCATTTTCACCCTCGCAGAACCCTGGCACTGCATGTGAAGAAGCTGGGGGGCTTCATCCTTGGAGATGAGAGTTCTTGTGGAAGAGGCCTAGCCGACACTGGTCCCAATCTCCAGACATGTGGATGAGGTCACCTCAGACCAGCAGGCTCTAATCAAGCCACTAGCCTGCTAAAGTCTCATGAATGGTCCTAAGTGAGGTCAGAAGAAGGATCACCCAACTCAGCCCCGGCCAAACTGAGCAAACAAAAAGGCTCTTTTGCTAGGCACTAAGTTTTGAGGTGGTCTGTTGTACAGCAATAAATAAATGATACAGGATCATATGTTGTAATGGAGGGTTTAGAAGGTTAAAATGGAAAAGTTTTAATTTTTTTAAAAAGATTTAAGTTTTTTAGACCAGTTGTAGATGCCAGCAAAATTGAGAGGGAGATACGGAGGTATCCTACGTAACATCTGCCTCATACATGCATGGTCTCTCTGTTATGAACACCCCCTTAATTTATTTTTTAATATTAGATTTGGTAAGTAAAGGGAACACATCTTTTTTATTGTTGCTAGGAAAAGGCAGGATTTGTAAAGCAAAGGCTTGTAACATACAGTCTGAGTTCCAATAATTTATGTAAATATAGCTGGGTGTAACCAGCTTTTTCTTTCTAAATTATGATACAATCTGACTTAACCACAAATTTTGCCTTAACTAGTCACAACGAAAGACTATTGCCCAAAACAACTCAAAAACACAATGAACAATTACTGCAGTTAAGTATGTGAATTATAGTTAAAAAAAAAAAAAAAAAGTATTACCTCAAATACATTCTTTTTGCTGGATTTATCCTTCGAAGCCATCTCAATCGTCGCCCCCTTGAGGTCCACTGTGAACTCTGGTTTGGACTGATTACTCCCAAACTTCCATTTCGGAAAAAGGGAAAAACCTTTATGTGATATTCAAGTATTATGCATGTATTCACTGAAAATTAAGACCAATCTTATACTATTAACAATAAATCAAATAGGAATTATCTTAAACTCTTTGTCTCTTTCTGTATTGTAAAATAAAAATTTCGATAAGATATAAATAGTTCATGAAAAACAATATAAAATGGCTCAACTTCCATCACGATGCCACACTGAAATCTTTTTCACATCTGAGTGGGTGGGGGAATATATCCAAAACTATGTTGGTGAGGCTATGGACTAAAAGGCCCTCATATGCAAACGGGAACAAACCCTAGAGAGGGAAAGTTGGTAAATTTATTTTAAATTAAATAAACATGTGTATACTTTGGGTTATCAGTCCTACCAGAATTTCCTCTAGACTATATACGACTATGTAAAGTGACATATTCAAAAAAGCTAGACAATATTCTGGTATGTGTATAAAAAATATCAGGCAGACACCAAAGGCATCTTCCCCTAATAAACACTCTCTAAATCTGACTTTGTACTTTCAAAAGTTATTTCCTTATTGACTACTCACGCTGTTAACAATTAAAAATAACTCATGGAGACAGAAAATGTTCTTTTATTCAGCCTTCCTTAGAAATCATACCACAGCCAAATGCTATAAAAATCTCAGCAGCCTAAAGAGGAACTATGAAAACGTATGGACTAAGAAGAAAACAGCTATTGCATTTTGTTAACTAGATAAGGAAAAGGTTAGCAAGCAGCAGAAAATGCATGTTAAATATATACTTACTTTGTATCTTACCATCATTAACTTAAATTTCTGTTTAGTTTGTTAACCACGAATAGAAAATACTATTCCTATGGTATTTAAAAGTTTAGAAGTTTTAAATCTAAGGGCTGCTGAATCTATTTAATCTATCTATTAAAAGATCTATTATAAATATTTCCTGTATTTGATATAGGAAAGTTTGCTAAAATATTTTCAAATTTGCTAAAAAATTTTCATTAGAAAATGGATCTCACCCACCAACCCTGTGATGACTTACTATAATGTCAGAAACTCTACTCAGAAGCTTCACATTTAAGAAAGAGTTTGCTTTAACTGTTTCCTTTCAGGTCATCTTTTAAGCTAGCAGCATGGACTTAAATAACGTACTTGTTTCAACAAAACCAAACTTAATGAATTACGTGGAATTTACTTTAGTGAGAGGAAAGCAAAATTTCAGTTACTTATATGGAATTTATTGGTGATATCATAATAAAAATTACAATAAAAATTTTCACTGTATTCTACAAAGTTATTGCCTTAAGTATCTTCTGTCATTCAAAAGGCAAATTAACCACAAAGTTCCATGATGGGCATAATCTCCTGAGTAGAAATGATGTATCTCAAAAGTCATAAAACCTGAACATACACCTAACAAACAAAAGGACAAAAATCAATTATTTGATTTGTTGTCATTATATGTGGTATAGGTGGTTAGCTATAAAAATAAATCAATCAATCAAATAAGATATAGCAAGTAAATATAAATATGACATGGACTGCTAAAAAGAAAAAAAAGCAGCAACCAATACAGCTGACAAATTTTTATTGTTTATTCTTTCCTAAACTTTAGCCTCACATTACTAAAACCACCCCCCAACCACCACCACTGATACATTCATGGCAAAGAAAACAGAACTATTGTGCCAAGGGGCATGCGACAGGAACACATACAGTGACAGCTGAAACGGCATCGGACTTTACATATGAGACAGCGGGCTGGCGACGGACAGAGTTTTTCCAAGAAGAAAGCAGCGAAAGCAAGAGCCCAGAGACTGAGCCCTGTTGGCAGAAGGACTTGATGGAAAAGGGAAGAAAATGATGGTGTCATCACAACGCATAATGGCAAATCGACACGTAAGAGAAAAGCATAATGAAGTCAGACAAGTACAGCCCTGCACACACAAGCAAAGCTGAACTTCGAATGTTTTTGCAAAGGCCCTAGAATTTAACTCAGAACACTTTCTGACTTGGTTATTACATACATTTGCGTTTTATTTTTAAGATGAATGCTTTACAGAATTTGTCTTAAAGAGACCGGTCCTAGGCTATATTCCCAAGACTTGCAATTAAGAGGAGTCACATCTGGCCCTTGGCCATCTTGCTCAGAAATCTGTGGTCTTCCTCCTGGTGACCCACTGGGCAAAGTCATCTGATATCTCCTTCCAAGATAGCTCTTGGTATAAAAGCGCTACCGCCCAGCTTGCCATCTCCTTCCTGTAGAACAGGAGTTCTTCCTCTAGGACACAGACAATTTGTCCTCCAGGGGATATTTGGCAGCGTCTGGGGACATTTTTAGTTGTCATAACTAGAGATGGGGTATTGGCCATCTGCTAAAAACCCTACCCGTACAGGCAAGCTCCCCACCACAAAGCATGTATAAATGAAGGTTTGAATAACCACCAAGATTTGCAGGGTAATTTTAAAAATACTCAAGGAATGTGATGAATGACAACAGAGCACGTATACAGTCTGTCCTTGCCGTCTTCCCCACCACCATGTACGCCTGGAAAACATTTATTGCTAACCCCTCGAGCTTAACACAATGCCCGGCACACAGCAGGCTTTTATGTCTGTTGAACAAACATACAGACATACGTTTCTGAGGTGAAATGAAGTGAGGGAAAAAAAAATGTTAAGTTTAAAACAATAATTTTTTAGTTATTAAAATAGTGGATTAATATTAATAAAGTTAATATTAACTTTATATTATTAATAAATATTATTAATAATTAATATTATCAATAAATATTAACTTTAAATAGTGGGTTAATATTAATAAAGTAAATAACCAGTGGATTAACTATAGTCTTTTCCAGAAAACAACTGGAAGATATCTATCCTACAAGAGAAAGGTAGGCTTAATAGACTTCTGTTAATGTAGCTTTTATGTAAAATTTATCTTATGAAGTAGAACTGCATTGTATGCAGAATGTGTGGATTTCAAAATGAAAACTATCCATTCTCTACCAAAAGAAAGAAAAAAAAAAAAGAAAAGAAAAATCCAAAGCATGATTAAAAACAAAAACAGAACTTCAAATATTGTGGGTGATTTTGCTCAGCATTCCAGCAAAAGAATACACACCGTGGAGTGTAAGATTTGAACCTACTATTTCTTAAACGGATCTCTTAGGTTTCTGCACTATGCATGAATCTAACTGTAAGAGAACTACTATATATTTCTCCTATAATGTGGCCCCTTGACATAAAACACCCCAAGTCTACTGAAGGAAAAACTATGCCTTCCAACACCAAAAGAAGAACTTGGCTCTATTAGACAGCAGCTTCAATACAGCATCTTCCTATGGAATACCCCAGAGCAGTTTTCATTATAAGTGCTTTTTAGTTATTTGGTTTGTATCTTTACCTCAGAATCTCATCCCCAGGTAAGATGTGATTCCACAGTACAAACAATGCATTTTACCTAGAGTAGCTCTAGATGGTGAGTGAGCAGAGAAACAAAACTAGAATTATTCCAAATCCTTTTGAACAATACTAATTCCAGAGTTAAGGAGAATCTTGTGTATTTCACCAAATTTTGATATTTATTAATAATGTCTATGCCAAAATACACTGCATACATTTTTTATTTAAAATACACACTTACTTTTTATTTAAATAATCTTCTTACTTTTACTTAGGCCACTTAAATTAGTTTTCATTACCTTAGTAAGTAGAAAGAGGGAAAATCAAGGCAGTCTAAGGCTTTAAAATTAGCCACAAAATAAATATTAAGAATTGGCTGTATGGCTCGGAGTCCATAGCTCAGTGAGTAGGGCACTGGCCAAAGACATAGAGGTTGGTGGGTTTGAGCCTGGCCTGGGCCTGCTAAACAACAATGACATCTGTAACCAATAATAGCTGGGCACTGTGGTGGGCACCTGTAGTCCCAGCTCCTCGGGAGGCTGAGCCTTAAGACCAAGAGTTTGAGGTTGCTGGGAGCTGTGACCCCAGGGCACTCTACTGAGGGCAACATAGTGACACTCTTTCTCAAAAAAGAAAAAAAAATAATTTTTTTTGACTGTATAACCAAGCATTTTACCGTATCTTAAAAGTATTCAGTCTTTGTTTTTTTTAATTTGGAGACATGGTCTTGCTTTGTCACCAGGTTGGAGTGCAGTGGCATGATCATAGCTCACCGCAGTCTGAAACTCCTAAGCAATCCTGCCTTGCCTTAGCTTCCAAAGTAGGTGGGACTAACAGGGGTGTGCCGCTACACCCAGTCAATTTTTTTCATTTTGTTTTTAGAGACAAGATCTCACTACATTACCCAGGCTGTTCTTGAACTCCTGGCCTCAAGCAATCCTCCCACTTCAGTCCCCCAAAGTGCTGGGATTATAGATATGAGCCACCACACCTGGCATGGTTAGTCTTTATTAAAGACCATAAATCACAGTGTGGCTGTGTTTTATTTAATTATGCCTGCCTATATTACTAATAATACAACAAAATAATAAAATGTCATTTAAAGGCAAAAACTCAAAATTAGTGAATCCCTGAAATAAAATATTCATTAAGAATTCAGTAAGTTCACAACTGGTTGGCTCAGTGAATTTTAAACTTTGTTTCCTCTACTGCCAGATGGCGACACAGTAACATAACTGTAGCTCACAAACAGAAATAACACACATCCTTGCCAACATTACTGTCAATGCTGAGTTCCGAATCGTGAGGAGGAAAGTTTAAATAAAACGCAACCATCTTATACTCATGATTATGAGCTGGGGTGGAGGAAGTACCGTTTAACATCTTTACATTTAGAAGGAAGTTTTAAAGTCACCTACAAACCTGCAGTGTACCCTGCACTTCGTTTACTCCGCAGCTCTGTACCCGCTTCAAACCACAGCCTGGAAGCTTTAAGCACCGGTGATTATCAGGTAAGCCGCCACCACCCAGCTTTCCTCTGGTATTTTATTTTGTTTCTTACTAATCTCTAACTGCTTCTCCTCAATTTCAAATGAAGTTGAGCTCTAAGTAGGAAGAAATAACTACACAGTCCTCTAGCAAAGTATTAACACAAATGAAAAAGCACCACACGCTTTACCTCAGGGAGAAAAGGAGAAAGACGTGGTTATCAATCTGCTTTACCATAAGTCAAGCCTAAATTTCAACGTCTTAATATGAAAGCATATCACAAGTCAAAGATGGGGCAAATTTAAGGGTTAATAAAGCAAAACAGAAGCAACGTTCTAGAATGTTCTAGAATCGTGCTCAGTTCCTGTGGGTGCTCTAGCTTCCCCTCTCAGAGTAGCTGAGGACTAGCATGTTCTGTGAGGTTCACGGTCCAGAACAATGACGCACGGCTGCCTTATAAATGTGGGTGGCTATAACTGGCTTCAGTGTTATAAATCCATTTCTCTTTCATCAAACCTAAGATCCACAGGTTCTGTGTTAATTTTAAAGACACTCAGTCATTGTAAAAAAAAGAAAAAAAAAAATTGGTTAAGGGAGAATAGGAAGTAGACCAAGTACATTTACAGTAAATTCCCTTTAAATTTTATTTGAGCATTAATACTTACCAAAAATTTTTACAAATATCTAGAGTATGAACACAGGAGCCAAAAGGCCAAAGTTCTACCATTTAAGAACTACAGGAATGGAAGTTCAAATCTACTGAGTAGCTACAAGACCCTGAGCAAGTCCATTAACTGCTTCCGGCCTCCTTTTGCCCTCTATTGACGGGGGATGGGGAGAAAAAAGCAGCAGCTGTCCCCCACAGGCATAACCCTGCACTTCAGAACAGCACCTGACGCATTCCAAACATGCAAACGCGTTAGCTATTACATGGTACCAATGATAATTTTTAGTTTTTGTATCACACACAACTGGGAAGCAATAAAAATAAGCACTTGAATATACACAAAGCTTCAAAAATCTCACAAGTAAGGGTGACATTTGTTTTTCTTCTAAAAGCTGGCTGCCCTAACCCAGAGACATCGGCATGTGAGTCACTGACTAATGTATCTAAGTAAGCGTCAGATCAAATTCAAAGTGGGGCTTGCAACATTATTGCTTATTTTCTAACTAAATACCTGAAATAGTACAGTCACAAACACAGAAAAGCCTTAACATCCTCAAAATGGACCAAGACCAAGACATGTATTTTTCTTTACTGCCCAAGTAATAAGCATAATCAATTCAGTGGATATAATAGAATCTGTTCATTTTAGTACAAATAGACTATTGGGGTTTTTTGCTTTTTGGAGACAGAGCCTCAAGCTGTCACCCTGGGTAGAGTGCCGTAGAATCACAGCTCACAGCAACCTCCAACCCCTGGGCTCGAGTAAGTCTCCTGCCTCCACCTCCCAAGTAGCTGGGACTATGGCGCTGCCACAACGCCCGGCTATTTTTTGGTTGTAGCCATCATTGTTGTTTGATGGGCCTGGGCTGGATTTGAACCCACCAGCTTGTGTATGTGGCTGGCGCCTTAGCCACTTGAGCCACAAATATACTGTTTTAATTAGTCCTCTAATTAAAGAGTCAAAAATGCATCTTTAAGAAAATTCCTTTACCTTTATTTACACACTGCAGCTATAAATATAAACACTTTGAAAATTACTCCTGAAATTCAGGTACAATGCCATCCACATAATTTAAATGTACAAATTCTCCAGAGAGATGAAATAAATACTCACCCAACTCGTGCTACTTCCTTGGGTTTTGGTAAAAAGTAAAGATGAACCATGCAACACTGCCCAGGAAGACAACCAGTTCTTCCTGTAATTATAAAGATACCAATTAAAAGCTCTATTATCCTGGTTTTCCAATCAAATTTTTAAAAATTAGCTGTTATCAATGTTATTTACACTTACAGTCATTATTGACATTCTAATTGTTTTTATTGGGGGATATGATCTAACAGAATTTATATTTTATGGTTCCATCCTGATCATGAAAGGCCTCCAAAATAAAAGGAGTTAATCAGAGATATAAGTTATCAGAATTATGAATGATCTACCTAATAATGTTCACATGGAAATAACCCAGCGCACTATGATGAGGACACTATTTCACTTTAAAGTCACACAAATGGAACACTCTGTTTGGCAAGAATTCTTATTCAGAATTAAAAATTAGGCAAACACACTTACCTCACTTAATTCTTTGTTATATTTCTTGGTTATCTCCTTTCCCTTAACAGGCCTGCACCAGGCAGACAGTAGATACTAGGTACATTCAATAGATTACATTCTTTTCTATTTTTGAGACAGAGTCTCTCTTTGCTGCCATCAAAAAAGTGCCGTGGTGTCACAGCTTTTGCAACCTCCAAATCCCGGGCTTAAGCAATTATCTTGCCTCAGCCTCCCAAGTAGCTGGGACAACAGGCACCCACCTCAACACCGGCTATTTTTTTTTTTAATTGTAGTTGTCATTGTTGTTTAGCAGGCCTGGGCTGGGTTTGAATCCACCAGCTCTGGTGGATGTGGCTAGCACCCTAACCACAGAGCTATGGGTGCCGAGCCCAGATTACATTATGATTGGCCAGAGAGGTTACTAAAATGAGGCTTTAAAAAGAATTACCTAAATTATGAAAGCATCATATACACAGTATATGAAAGCTCTGAATACAGAAATAAGTAAAGGAAAAAGATTCCTGTTTCTTCTCCTTCAATCCACACCCCAGAGGTAACCAATGTTAAGAGTTTGCTGTGCTTTGGAGCTTTTAAAGAAACCATCCACTTGTTTATTGTCCTATCTCTAAATACACAGCACATCAAATATGCTATTATCAGTGTTCCCACTGGGAACTTTAAAACTGATTAACGTTTTAAAGAATCTTGGCCAGATTCTACTCAACTTCTCCCTTCATAAGGTTTAATTTTATACTTGAGATTTTTCCTTGTTTCTTTCCCATTGGAGTTGCAAATTATTTGAAAACAGAAAACAGATTTCATTTATTTTTATATCTACCTCAGCCCTAACAGAGTACTTTTCAAACAGCAGGCATAGGATCAGTGTTTGCAAATAGGAAAATAAATTAAAATTACCTTGCAAGGGAATTCAGTTGCCAAAAAGCTAAAATGAATGTCAAATCTCTCTACTGCAAGAATTAATCAAGACTCTCCTTATAACCCAACCTATGGCCTATTCCGTGAAAACTTTACAGGCACTGAAAAGGAGATTTATGTTCTGTTTTCAGAATGTAGAATTTATATCTATCCATTAGACCTGCTTTACTGATTGTTACTTTTCATATCTACTTGAACTTCATGGAATAGAGAACTGAAATAAAGTTAATAAAGTTTCTGTTTTTCCATTTATTTTCCATGGCTTTGTGTATGGCTGTTAATTTTACTTGGTGAATGGTATGCCTGATGATTGGATCTTCATTGTGGAGGTATCCACAATGCCTTATCATTTTAAAGTACCTATGTTTTAGATGCTTTCTCCCTATTGTTCTGTCTACTGTTATGATTCCCCATTCCTGCTTTGATTTTTATACCTTTTTAAAAAAACCCTACTGGGTCACTTTTAGGTATTTCTTTTGCATATGATATTTAGTTGGGTTTTACTTTATGCTTCAGACTAAGTACCTTTTAATAGATGAGTATAAACTATTTACATTTAATATTGATGTTATACATATGTTGGGTACTTATTCTATCATCATTTTGTTCTATTTTTATTTTACTATTTGGTTTTATGTGACTCTCTTGAGATATCTTGAAAGTTTTTATTTTTTCATTTATTTTATACTTGCAGTCTTCTAATTTCTTTAGATCACATCTATTGAGTTCCTACCATGAAAAAATGCTTAACTTAGTATATTTCCACCTTAAATAAACTTTTTAAGCTTAATTTTCAAAATAAAAAAACAAAAAACTGTAGAACTAGTAACTATGTGAGAATATTGAATATTTAAATACTGAAATAATGATCACTGCCCCAAGGACTGAAGAATTTGTCACTTTTTTTCTTCATAGAACCCAATTTTCTTCCTAAAAAAAAAAATGACTGATGGACGCTATGATTATTCAGATATAACTATTTGGCAGGCTGACACCATCTTAAAAATAAATGATATAGTTGCTGTGAGCTGAGATGCCACAGCACTCTACCAAGAGTGACAAAGTGAGACTCTGTCTCTACAAAAAAATAAATAAATGGTATAAGCCTGTCACCTCAAAGAAACCAAAGATAGTGAATATAAAAGATTAAAGCTTGCAGTAACATGAATGAGTCTCAAGGACATTATCCTAAATGAAATAAACCAGTCACAAAATCATTCAAAAATTATATCGTTTCACTCATACCAAGTATCTAAAGTAGTCAGAATCATAGAAACAGAAAACAGAAAGGTGGTTACGGAGGGTTAGGGGATGGCAGAAGTGAGGATGTGTTTAGTGGATATAGTTGTGTTGCAAGACAAGAAAGTTCCAGTGGTCTGTTGCAGCGACAATGTGAATACACTTAATACTACTGAGCCGTACATTTAAAAATAGTTCAAGTGGCAAACAATATTACATATGTGTTTTTTAACACAATTTTTCTTTTTGGTTGCAGTTTTTGGCCAGGGCTGGGTTTGAACCCACCACCTCCGGTATATGGGGCTGGCGCCCTATTCCTTGAGCCACAAGTGCCGTCTTTTAACATATATTTTTTTTAAATAAAACTTTCAGAAAGAAAAGTAATACTCTGGAAAACTTGGCATCTGCTACTACTGTGAGTCAGACAATTCACCAATATTTAATGACTTTTCTGATATTGCAGATTCGTGAGTCTTTGATGTCATAAAATATACAAGTATTTGATAAGTGAGCAAAGTTAGCGAGCCAGTCTTTTCCAAATGACCTGTAAGATACTATAAAATTAAGCATGGGTAAAGATTCACTTGAGTGTAACACAGGCCAATGTCTTTTAATGTAGCTGAGTATGAACAGTTCACTGACAGTTTTTCACTGCGACTAACCTTTAACAAACTACCATTTGTAGAGTTCTGGAGCAGCTGAAAAATATGTACGTTACCTGAGAAGGCTATTAGAACATTCCTCCCTTTTCCAACTTTAACTGCCAGAGGGAGGATTCTTTTTCATATAATTCAATGAAAATAATATGTCAAAACAGACTGACCGCGAGCAGACATGAGAATTCAGCTGTCTTCCAGGAAATCAAACACTAAAGATCTGCAAAAAATATAAAACAATACCTCTCTTCTCATAGTAATTGTCTTAGAAAATATAGGGCTTTTTCTTCATAAAAACATTATTCATGTTAATTTAAAATAGGCATTTTTAAAAGAATAAATATTCTTAAAATGTCTCAGTTTTAATTTCTCATAGTATTTATACATATAACCGATATAGACAAAAGTTCTTTAGAATACACAGTAATTAAAGGGGTCATCAAACCAAAAACTTTGAGAACCACTAATGTACAAGAAATTAAAAGACTGTTTTGGTCAGTTTTATATAAATAAAGATGGTGAAATGGATGATTTTCTTAGGAAAACATAAATGAAAAACAAGTATTCCAAAAGAAGTAGAAATAGTGGGTGGTGCCTGTGGCTCAAGGAGTAGGGCACCAGCCTCAAACCCCGCCCCAGTCAAAAACTGAAAAGAAAAAAAAAAAAGAAGTAGACCAAATTATCACAGTAAAAACAAGAAAAACAGATAAAATGTTTTTATTTAGTGCTACCTGCACTACATATGTCCAAAATGGAGAAAGATAAAAATAAAGACCCAATTCACAAATGAATTCCATCAAGGAACAGTTTAAGAAAAGATTTTTTCTTTTTTAAAATATTTTTCTTAATACCAGACTTTACAAACATGAAAAAGTTAGTAAGTTATCATAACCCATTACTCTTCCTGGGAAAATAAGGGGAAAAAAATAAAAGGAAAGCTTTATAAATAGTGATTTGAGAAGAAGGTTTGTGCAGTTGGATCAGGGAACACGTACAAATTCTTAAGAATTTTAAAAGTTTTAAAAGAAAAATTTCCAAATGCCAAAATCTGTTCAATTTAAGCAAAATTTTAAAAATCAACTACATATAAATTTAAAACTCATCAACAACAACTTCATGTTGACTATAAAATCACGGCATTTTAGGAGTTTTTAAAACCTGGAGGAAATGCAATTTTCCTTAGTGAGATGTCCTTAATTCATCAGAAGGTACAAAACATTAACCAAAATATCCAGCAATCAAGAGAAGAATAGACAAAGGTATAAACCAAAAAGCTTATATAACTGTACCCTACTAAACAAGGAAGGCAAAAATACCATTTTCACTCTAATCTCCATTGGCAAGGATCAAAGAATTTGAGAACATATTAAACTGACAAAAGGTGTAAAAAAATGCACTATCAAAGGTAGGAACTGACTCTGTCTCTTAGAGCACAATCTGAATGCTCTCACGACCTTGCACATGGCGTAGCCATTCCACACGTTTATTTACATACTTGCAAAATGAACTGTGCAAGATGCTAAGTGAGTATGATTTGTAATAGCAAAAACTGTAAATATCCTAAACGTCCACCATACACAACTATGCAGCAACTTAAAACAACGTGGCAGCTCTACATACATGAAATGGAACCATCTCCAAGATAAACTGTGAAAATACTGTGTTTAAAAGACGAATCACACCCCCCCCCCCCACACACACACACACAATCATTTTATCTCTGGAAGAAAGCACTAGAAATCATAAGACTTAACACTGGTTGCCTCTGGGGAGGAAAAGTAATGCTGGGAGAACGGCTTTTTCACTCAACACTTAGTGTAACTTTGGTTTTTATCAGGTATATTTATTGCTTGCTGAAAAAAAAAATATTAAAAGAAAGCTAATGGTTTCTCAGAATCTTCTGCCTTATGACCTCTGAATTTAATATTACTTAGGAAATAATGTCAAGACAAAAGAAAACTTCCATAAATTTCATGACACTCTTACATACATTAATTCATGAGGAAATGACTAGAAATTAACTGTTCCTGCTACAATATATAGTTTTCAATTTATTTCAATCAGATGAATCACATAAGAACATTAATCATTTGTGTACTTACCGAACCTTCTTCCCATTTTCAGTAATTTTTGTTACATTTAATAATCCATATTTTTCTTGACCCTGTGGAACAAAGTAATACTGTTTACACATCATGAATACAGACAGTGAAGTCCAAGTGTGTACATATGACTGAACCCAAGTGGTCTGGTACTCTAAAAATTAGCTTGAAGGAAAGAGTAGTCAGTATGTAACATGCTTAGTTCTAGAATACTTAAAGAATATAATTTTCTTAATACTCTTCTAGAGTAATTTTCAGTAATTTTACACTTCTCCTTAAGGAATAGCAGCCATCAGGTGCTCTGCTATCTATTTACCTAGATGAACAATCACACTGGAAAAATGATTTATGTCTTCCTATTCAAAGAAAGTGATGCCATGTTGTAATACTAAATATTAGTATTACAAAAAAAGGAATGTTCACTTAGCTGTTATTTTGCAACTCTGCATTATGAAGATTATTCAATGTACTAACACACTTTGTCAAAATTAAAAATAACTACGTAGGACAAAAGCAGTTGACTGTGCACATTTAATAAATTAGCCGTAAGTATCGAGTACTGTGCAAAGAACTTTAATGTGGCATAAAAAAAATTCAGTGTGTGCTTCATTAAACGTATTATCCAATGATGAGGGGGCCTCCAGGTAAACTATATTTATTCACCAACTGATGTCAAAAATAGCGACACATGCTTTATCATCAAACCCCACGAAGGCAAAAGCCACCATACTAAAGTTAATGTTATTTTAAAATTCTTCCAGATGAAAATAAAGCAGCACTTTTTCAGTGCTTTAGCTTTCCATATTCAAGTATAATAACAAATTAGTTGATACCTACAGTAATCATCAAGATTTAGTAAGCACTCCATGTACACGGGATAACGGTCAATTTTAATTCAGCTGAAACACACACAGACACACACACACACACACGAGAAATACTCCCAGTTCAGGATTTCTGACGGATTCCTGAGCTGCGTTCTTGATGTATTTCAGTCAGAAAATATAAATCCTTTTCTTATAAGACATAAAAATAGTGTTGCCTATCTTCTCAATAATGTTTGAAAGTTTTACCTGGCCTGATAAAACTCACATCTAGACAAAACTAACAAACTGTTTTGCCAATTTATGTTTCCGGTATTTGAGGAATTTAGAAAACAGTCCATATGAACTTTTATGGTAATTTTTCAAAAACATCCCTTAGATCTTAGATATGCAAATTTGATACTTTTCATAAGAACTCTGTTGCCTCTGAGCAAAAATATCATTAACACAATTTTAAGCTGCCCCCCCCCTTTTTTTTTTCTTTTTCTTACTAACATGGTGAGGGCTGACTTTCAACAGATCGCAGCAAGGGAGCTACACAATTATGTTAAATTAAGAACATTCCCAGTTTTCTTCTCCTTCCCATCGAAAACAGAAAAATCTTTCAATGATATAAGTAATAACATTAATTAAATAGTGGGGCACTGGTTATGTGAGCTAGGGAGCACAGGAATTGGAAGGGAAGAGAGGTGAGAATTAAGCCCATAAAAAAATGCCAAAGTGCTATAATTGTGTAAAAAAAAAACAAGAGGTAGGAAGGAAATGCAGAAACAAAACAGGAAGAAAAATGGACAGAATAACAGCAGTGACACACAGCCTAAGGATGAGGGAGAGAGAAACACATGAGAGAGGGCCTGAACTGTTCAGGCTCACGCACAGTTCAAGGAAAGGGTCCAAAACTTTCACCAAATTCTCACAGGGATCAAGACCCAAGTACTAATGCTGAAGTACTAATGCTGTAAGTATCAACTACTCTAAATTCAACATAAAATAAGAACATCTGCCATATCCAAAATGCACAAAAACAAAAGAATTAGGGTACAATGTGAGAAGAGAAAGCCATCCCTAACTAGCCTGGGAGAGAAAGAAGGGAGTCAGAGTCAGCCTCCTGAACAGGCTGACCAGTGAGCTAAGCAACAGGCGTCAGTTGGATGGAAACAGCAGGAGGGGAAATGAACAGAAGAGGCACAGAGGTCAGGAGAGCCTTGAAGTCCCTCAAAGTATTGGGGGAGGTAAAGAAGTGGCAAGAAATGAGATGACAGAAAGCATGGACTGGAGCAGAGCAGCACAGTGGGAACCACCTAGAATGCTGCCCTCCTGATCACCACAGAAGATAACAAAGGCCTGAACTAGGGCAATGACAGTGAGAGGAAGAGGGGGACAGAACTGACAGGGACTAGCTGTCAGGGTGAGAGGGAAGATCTGGGGGAAACCGCCAAGCTTGAGCAACTAGGGAGAAGTGCTATCTCAGCTTCCGGGTCACCTTTATAGAGATGTTTTCCTGGACCACTGTTAAGTAGGGCTCTGTCCCTGAAACCTCCCATTACTCACAAGCGCCTCACTTTGTTTCTCCCGCTGTACTTCAGTGCAGGATGGGTGTCTGTGTTCCCTAGAACTCCTGTGTTGAAACTAATCCCCAATGTGATGATACGGGAAGGGGCCTTTGAGAGGTACTGAGGGTGGAGATCTCATGAATGGAACAGTAACCTTGAAGATGCACCCCTTTGTCTGTCTGCCATGGGAAGCCACAGTGAGAAGGTTCCATCTATGAACCTCACCGCACACCAGAGCTGCCAGTGCCTGCACCTTCAACTAACTTCCCAGCCTCCAGAACTATGAGAAATAAATAATTTCTGTTGTTTAAAAGCCACTCCATTTATGATACTTTTGTGATAACAGCCCAAATAGGCCAAGATACGTTTAATACAAAGTGAAATTATATATATTTTATTTATTTATGGTCTACTGCATTAGGCTATGAGTTGGGACCACATGTGTTATATTACATTCATCAATGCATGACCAGTGCTTAGTATTGCACTAACGTGTAGTTGGTGTTCAATACGTATTTGTCGGAGTAATTTACCAACAAAACAACAGGTGCTAAAGAAATATTAAAAAAGATCTATAAAGAAAAAATAAAGCTTTAAATTTTAAACACCAAAGTTTCTGAAGTAGATATAAAAGTGATGAACAGGCAGATGGATAATTTGATAATACAGGTTTGGATACACAGGTGAGAGACTTTGAGAAAACATTTAGACAGATCTTTATTTTATACTATTAGATGTGCTTTCTCAACATAATATGACACAAAATCAAACATTGTTTTTCTGTTGTTTACTAAGGTAACGTCACAAAAATTTCTTAAGTTCCACAAAATATACCCAAATACATATGTAAATATTTGTCTAAATATGTTTGATATTCCAAAGGAAACTTATATTAAAAATAAGTAGAAATGCTTTCACAGGGACTAACAAATTGTTAAATATTGACCAAAGTCAAAATTATCATAATGTTTTTCTATCCTAATAAGACAAGGAAACAAACTCTCAATTCTTTTAAATAAATAATCTGGAAAAAATTTCACAGGTTCATAATGACTTTGCAGGCTCCAGAATTTCTAATCAACCTTGCATTCATAGTAAAATAGGCATTTCCCAATTTTGTCTAACAATTATTGTGTACCAAAAGCAATACAGTCCATCAAAATCCTCATCTTCAGTTAATCATGCTATAATCATATAATAATAAAGATTCTTTTTATACAGAGTAAGTAAACTTGCACAATGATTCATAAAGTGTTGAAGAAGAACTAACATCCAGAACAGATAACTCCAGGGAGGCAGGATGCAGACTGTGGTCACCAGGGTGGGGGCTGGGGGGCAGGGTGAACGGGGAGTGACACTTAATGGGTATGGGTTTCCTTCCCGCGTCATGAAAATGTTCTAACAGATAGAGGTGAAAGCGAACACACTGTAAATACACTAAATGCCACCAAATTTACACTTAAAAGTGGCTAATGATTAATTTTATGTTATGTAATTTTATCCCAATTTTAAAAAATTCAAGAACTAGTATTACAAAAATCAAACTGAACAGTCAGGTTTTTAAAAAGGGCTGGCCTCGGCACCTATAGCTCAGAGGCTAGGGTGTTGGCCACAGATACCAGAGCTGGTGGGTTCAAATCCAGCCTGGGCCTGCCAAACAACAATGACACCTACATCCAAAAAATAAAAATAGCTGGGCATTGTGGCAAGTGCCTATAGTCCCAGCTACTTGGGAGGCTGAGGCAAGAGAATGGCTTGAGCCCAAGAGTTTGAGGTTGCTGTGAGCTGTGATGTCACAGCACTCTACCCAGGGCGACACAGTGAGACTCTGTTTTTTAAAAAAGAAATAATACTCAGTGAAAAAAAAAGCAAAGCTGTCTGTCCACTATTATTTTCTTTGATATTTATAAAAGAAAGTGTTTAAATGTTTTTCTCAAATTATTAATGCTTTTTAATACCATAATTAGAAATATGAGATCAAAAGGTCAAGTTTCCAAATTATATATTTTGAAATTTTACTCAGTGTCCAGTAATTGGGTTTTTTTTTTTTTTTTTTTGAGACAGAGCCTCAAGCTATTGTCCTGAGTAGAGTGCCATGGCATCACGGCTCACAGCAACCTCCAGGGCTTAAGTGATTCTCTTGCCTCAGCCTCCCGAGTAGCTGGGACTACAGGCGCTCGCCACAACACGCAGCTATTTTTTGGTTGCAGTTGTCATTGTCTGGCAGGCTCGGGCAAGATTCGAACCCACCAGGTGTGGTGTATGTGGCTGGAGCTTTAGCCTCTTGAGCTACAAGTGCCGAGCCCAGTAATTGGGAATTTTAAAATACATATGTATTCTCATTGGCACAAATATAAAGACTAGCTTCTTAGACCAGCCCACAAAGGCCCGTTTAATCCATATTATAATCATATTGTAGAAAAATACATTATAGATTTTTTTAAAATGTATACTACCTACTTCATAAGAGATTTAAAGGGACTATGAAAAATAACAATAACTCATTTGAAAATTAAAATGAAACATGAGAAAAACTAACATACTTAAGATGTGTATCAGGAAATGGAACTGTAAATCTAGTCTAATGAGAAGAGATGATTAAGGTGGCACTACATCCCTAACACTGGTGGTGGTGCCAGTGTTACTTCTAACTCTGCAGCTTTCTCTTTCTTTCCACTAAGCCTTATACTGACCAGTTTTTAACTCACAAAGAAAGAGGGGGAGAAATATCTCCTTGTATAATAGTTAGTGAGGGAAGAAAAGGCAAGACTAGGTAGAGACTGGGCAAGTTTACTCATTCAACAAGTATTTACTGACCAGCCACTGCACAGCACTGCAGGAGAGGCTGGGGTAACTCTGCCGCACAGCACTGCAGGAGAGGCTGGGGTAACTCTGCTCCTGCTTGAGGGAAGCTTTTTTACTAGGGAAGACAGATGCTGATAAAATGGGAGGCTCCTGTAAGAAGTAATAAGAGTCACTCTATTTTAAGTAATCAAACAGTATGGAATTAAATAATGAAGGAAAACACCTAATCTAGAGGATCAGAGTAAAATTCTCTGAGAAAGCAGAGTTTGAACTAAGCCTCAAAGGCGGGCTCCTCTGAGGACGAGGCAGGGCAGCAGGGCAGAGCAAGACGGGCATGAGGAGTGGAGGACAGGCCGTGGGCGGCCACACGTGCCGTCTCGCAGGCCTCATGAACACTTGTGCACTTCAGTCTGAAAGGAAAGAGACTCCACTGAAGGGGAACAGCATGACCAGCCACGCACAGGGAAGGCGGAGAGTGAGTATAAACACAGAAATCAAGTTACACCTCCTCCAAGTCAAGACAGCTCTGAAGGTTTTCCAATTTTAGGGGAACTTACACTTAAGCTCCACTATCTCTGGTATTCACCTGGTACAGACTGTATTTTACAGCACAGAAGGAGAGAGTGTTCTGTAAGGAGGGCAGTGCTTCTTACCTTTGGACTGCTGGCCTGAGAAGAAAGGGCAAAGTATAATTTGATAGCGCTGTGTGGGAATTTTGAAATTTACTTTTATAAAAACGAACAGAAATTTAACACTTAAAGATATGGCAGATAATTTAATTAGTCACGTAAGATTATGATATTTTGCACATATGGGGCTTTTTAAATCAATACAACCTGATTCTGACTTTAAACTTATTTTAATGGTTTTTTTTTTTAAAGAGAAACTGATAAAATTTAATAGAAGCACAAGAAATATTTAAACATTACATTTAGAGAAAATTAATTTACTGAAATTGACTGAAATAATTGGACTATAGTATACAAAATGCTTCTATCATACTAACTGTATCTTGGTTCTGTGGTGAACAGGGAGAAGACTCATTTTCAGGAAAGCAGGGTTTTGAGGCAGTTGGAGATTCCTACAATAAATAAGTAATGAAAAAAGTTACTCTATTTTATATAATTATATTTCTGCCTCTACTCACAGTGAGAGAGCTTAAAAAGGGAGACTAAGAAAATTTTTTTCCTTGCTATTTTCCTTCTATATTCAGCTCTAAAACTAATATGGTACTTATTTGAAAACCATAGATGTTACATAAAGTTTATAAAATATGGTACCTTTTTACAACAATTACAGTTTAAATAATGCATATAAAATAACTCCAAAGAAATGAGGCATGTTGCCTTAAAATCATGAAGTGACCTCAGTTTCAATTAATTGTATTTAAAATAATTACAACCTAAACACAGATAAACATGTTATAGTCATGAAACTAACTTGCTCTTGGTTATTCCAGGATTAGGTAAGAAAGAGTCATAAAAGTTAACTTGGCAACTGCCAGAATGAAACTTTTAGTAACAGCTATAAGAGAAATTAAACTGCTATTAATATTTAAGGTAATTATAGCTAATTTTCTAATGATTAGTATTTTTAAGCGAGGTTATCAAAATGCAAGGAAGAGACCCAGGACATAACTCACCAGGAAAAAAAGTTTTAACATCTAAATCTTTAAGAATATCATTAGAACAAGCAAGTAACAAATTTTTTAAGCTGCCTGTTTTGTCAATATTAAAACATTATATATGATTTCTACTACACCTGTTGATAGTACTATTCATGGAGGATAAGACTGAAAAATATTTTTTGGTAGCAACAGCCTACCTCTGTATAAATTTTCTTTAGTCCCCTAGATGCTTTGAATAATTTCAGGAAAAAAGCATTAGAAAAATCATAAGCCATTATCTGTTATTAATTTTTCTATCTAACCAAAAAATTCCTGTGAACATTCATTTCCATATCTACAGCATTTTAGTTTTCTACGCTTATGACACTGCAGAAGGTCCTGTCACCAAACCTAGAAATTTATTTTAAGTAACAATGCAAAAATCATTTACTCAATATTCCTTCAACTGGGGAAAAAAGTCTTTAGGTTATCATGGTATACAATTTGTGAACAGAGAAACTAGGTAGCAAAGGTTACAGGGAAACCTTGAAGGGAGAGACTAACAAATCAAACATCAAGAAATCTAGGCCGGGCGCGGCGGCTCACACCTGTAATCCCAGCACTCTGGGACGCTCAGGCAGGCGATCCCTGGGAGGCTGAGGCAGGCGGATCTCCTGAGCTCACGAGCTAGAGGCCAGCATGAGCTACAGCAAGACCCCATCTCTTAAAAAAAAAAAAAAGGAGCAGGCATTGTGGCCAGCGCCTGTAGTCCCAGCTACTCAAGGCAAGAGAACTGTGTGAGCCCAAGAGTCTGAGGTTGCTGTGAGCTGTGACTCCATAGCGCCTACCAGGAGTGACAAAGTGAAACTGCCTCAAAAAAACCAAAAAACAAACAAACAAAACCCTCACAAAAAGAAATCACCAAAAAAAAGAGAGACATTAAATATAATGTCTAAACTTTAAACTCATTGAAGTATTTTTTCTGACAACTTTTTATCAATTTTCTGACTTCTAAAAGAGTGTCTAATATTCAAATAAGTCTGAGAAAAAAGAAAGATTTAATGACCTACAATCTAGAACATGTATAGTTGAATTAAATGAATGGTAGTTATGATTTATTTTTCATAGCATTATCAGTCCTATAGAAATAAAAACCACAAATGGAGTACTAAAATATGTGATAATATAAATATATAAACAAATCATTTTATATTTACATAAAATTACAAATAGATGCATATATATGAGTATGAGCACTAGTTTTAGTAAAACCACACAGAAGCAAAAACAAATGCGCTCTCACACACAGACAGACACGGACATACAACCACCTCCAAGGGTATCCGCCAACTGAATTAGGCCCTATGTCATCAGTAAAAATGATCTTCAACTTACAATTTTCCACTTTACAATGGTGCAAAATCAATAGGTACTCAGTAGAAATGCTACCCCAAATTTTGAATTTTGACTTTTTCCCAAGCTAGTGACATTTGATATGATTCTCTCTTGCAAAGCTGGGCAGGAGGCGAGAGCTACAGCTCCCAGGCAACCACGCAATCACAAAGATGAAAACCCAGACATTCTGTACTACTCTGTACTGCCAGGTGATTCTGCCCAACCGTAGGCGAATGGAAGTGTTCTGAGCACTTTTACGGTAAGCTAGGCTAAGCTCTGATGTTCAGAAGGTTAGATATCATATAGTAAATGCATTTTCAACTTACAGTATTTTCAACTTACAATGAGTTTATTAGGACATATCCCATCATAAACTGAGGACCATCTATCATTTTTCTTTCATTACATTTCAAGTTACACACACTTCATCCCTTATCATATACTAGCTAGTTAGTTCTGCTATAGTCCCTCTTTCATAACCTCAAACATAGCCTTATCTTAAGAAGGGATATAGTAAGTGATTAATAATAAACAGAAAATACTTCAGGGAGCAACTGCCTATCAATCCATTTACAAAGGGTGAGGGGGTGGGGGAGGGAGTCATTTCTACCAAAAATGAGTAAATCTGGTGGCACCCATAGCTCAGTGGATAGGGCATTGGCCACATACACCGAGGCTGGCAGGTTTGAGCCTGCCCGGGCCAGCTAAAATCAACAATGACAACTGCAACAAAAAAAACAGCTGGGCATTGTGGTGGGTGCCTGTAGTCCCAGCTACTTGGGAGGCTGAGGCAAGAGAATCTCTTAAGCCCAAGAGTTTGAGGTT
>CAUYPK010070964.1:0-25660 GCA_963574355.1 Loris lydekkerianus | reverse complement strand
GAGGGTGGGTGACTGGTGGGGTCTCACCTAACACAAGTACAGTCCAGCAAGGGGGAGGGGAGAGGAGGAGGAGGGGAGGGTGGGTGACTGGTGGGGTCTCACTAATGTGCACAACATGAGGGGGTTCAGCAAGCCCCCCTGGTGAAGGGCTCAACTACAGCTTGAACTTTACCTTAGAAACGCAAACAATGTAACCTAAGCATTTGAACCCTCCTATCAATCTGGAAAAAAAAAAAAAAAAAAAGTTATTGTCACAGTATAGTTTGGATAATGAAACAGTGCAATAAATGTTCAAAAACAAAAAGAATGAAGACCATATAGATTATTACTATAGTACCCACTAAACACAGATCATAAAAAAATGCATCAATGGGCTCTCCCTCTTCCAGCACTAACTATATCCTATCCCTGAAGGCAAGTTCCGAAAGTTCCATCCTTCCCTTCTAGTTGCAATCGGGATCTCCTGGCAGCCAGGTGCCTCCCTCTCTGCCTGCTCCACTCCCTCAGCCCCAGAGGCTGACTGTACTCCAGACAGACAGAAGTCACTCAGTGCTCATCAGGCCAGGCCGCAGGAGGGCAGCATGGCAAGTGGGAACACCAGCTTTGACCCTTTAGTTTTTGTTTATAATAAAGAGCAACAACAACAACAACAAAAGCAGGTTGCGTTTAAAGGACAGTTGAAACTGGGCTCAGGAGACAGCCAGGTTAAATACAATAGGTATAAAATGCACCCAAATTAATTCCAATCATACAGAAGGCAGTAAAGAAAGAATATTTTAAAACATCTCTAATACTTTCAATTTCAAGGGAAATATAATGCAACGGTTTAGACAATGGGATAGAAGTTTTTAATTTAAAAAACAAGCTGAAGAAGGATACTATACACAGATTTTCCGAGATCATTTAAAAATAATATCCTTTCCTTTACCTTCCAGGCTGTTGCATATACTAACACTACAACAAACATTTAAAACCTCATTCTCAATGCAAAAACTCAATGTATGACTTGTCTCCTTCATAAGCAGTATTTCTACTTTGTAAATAATTACAGCTAATTCAAAGCATTAAAAATTGATTCAGGCTTGGCACCTGTAGCTGAGTGGCCATATACACTGGGGCTGAAGACTTCGAACCTGGCCCGGGCCTGCCAAACAACAATGACAACTATAACAAAAAACCCCCCAAATAGCAGAGCGTTGTGGCGGGTGCCTGTAGTCCCAGCTACTTGGAGGCTGAGGCAAGAGAATCACTTAAGCCCAAGAGTTGGAGGTGCTGTGAGTTGTAATGCCACAGCACTCTACTGAGGGCAACACAGTGAGACTCTGTCTCAAAAAAAAAAAAAAAAAAAAAAATTAATTCAAAGTATTTTCAACAGCATAATAATTTTGATGAGAATAAAGTATAATATATTAAGTACAAAAGGTAAGTAGATTTATCCTTCTTAAATAATCCTCTAATATAAAAATGATAAATTATAGCAGTAAATTTATGAAGGCGGGGAGGGGGGAAGAGTGGAAGATGGAGGAGGATCGGTGAGCTCCCATCTAAGGGCACAACGTAAGGGTACATGGCACACCTCCTGGGTGAGGACACAAGTACAACAGGGACCTTAACAAACACAAACATAGTAACGTAATCATTTGTACCCTCGTATGAATCTGAAATTAGGACAAAAAAAGGGAAAATAAATTCCCATTCAAACCAACAACAACAACAACAACAACAACAAAAAAAAAATTAGGAAGACGTATAAACTGTAAAAAAGTTTTTCCTTTGGCTTGGTTTTTTTTTTTTTTTTTTTTTTAAACAGTCTTACTCAGTTGCCCTTGGTACAGTGCTGTGGAATTGTAGCTCACAACTACCTCAAACTCATAGCTCCAGTGATCCTCTTCCTCAGCCTCCTGAGTAGCTGGGACTACAGGAACCCACCACAACCCTCAGCTACTCTTAGAGACAGGGTCTCACCCTTGCTCAGGCTCCCCTCGACCTCATGAGCTCAAGCAATTCACCCGCTTCAGCCTACTAGAGTACTGGGATTACAGGCGTGAGCCACCGCGCCCAGCCTAATGGTTATAATTTTTGTTTATTGACAGAAAATGTATATACATTTTAAAGTTCAGATTAATAAAAATTAAATAGAGTTTAGAATTTAGCACCTGAGGTGCACCATCCACATTTGTAGTGGATGGTGCAGATAGAGGTCACTTCCTTCATGACAGAAGAGTTCTACTGGACCACGCTGATGTGGAAAGTGTAAACTAAAAAGTAAACCAAAGGCCTAGGCAGAGGCATCACCAGGTTTGAGAAACAGTTACAACACTGGAGGATTCCTCCTGTGATGTAGAAAATAAAAAAAAGTATACGCTACAAGCTATTGCTGGAATAAAGAAAAAAAATACAATACAACTCTCATTCTAATTGTGAGTTTCAGGAGGCAGGCGCAGTGGTGGGCGGGGAGAGATCTGTTAGAGGACGTGCCTGTTTCACAGCTTCCCAGATGGCATCTGGCGCACAGATAGAAACTGGTCTCACTCTCTCTCGTTCTACACACTCCTGAAACAATCTCATCCACACGTCTTTGGGATGGCGACATGAGAATGTCCACTCCCATCACAGACAGAACTAACTTGGGCCTTCAGGTCCGTAAGTTCAGCTCCCTTTATTCCTTGTCTCCACTTGAGATGCTTTGAAAGTGCTTCACAATGCAGCCAAACTGAACTCAAAATTTGCCTCCAGGATAATAAAGAATTTGGCTGGCCTCTGTCTACTTCCTGCGAGGTAACCTTTAAGATCTAGAAATAAAGCACTTGGCTGCTCTTTGTCCCTAGTTCCTGGAAGGTGGCCTCTAGCTCCCTGCAAGTCTAAGTGGTAAGAGGATCTTCATTATTCACAAAGGGCTCCTGAGGCCAGATCTGACTGAGCGTGCTAACAGGTGACAGGGTGAGCCAGAGATGACTTGGGATCATAGCTGGGCATCCAGGACACCAACCCCGTGCCCAGAGGGTTGGGACTTAGAGCTGTGTGATGTCGGCCCCACCTATGGGGAGCAGAGGGGGCTGGAGACTAAGTTTAACTGCGGGCCAATAATTCAATCCATGCCTGCATAATGAAACCCCAGTGAAAATTGGGCACTGGAGCTCAAGTGAGCTTTCTTGGTTGGCAACAGCCCACAGGCTGCCATAACTGATGTGCCAGGAGGATATTGGCCCTGACTCCACAGGGAAAGGGCAAGGAAAACTCCTGATCTGGGGGGGACCACCGTATATACTCGAGTGTAAGCCGAGTTTTTTCCGGCACAAAATTTATACTCGGGTCATACAGGTTATTTGATTCAGTGATTGGGATTTAGCTTGATTACCTATTAAGCTACGGTTTTCTGCACTTTTTAAAGTTTTACAGTTGTTGTTGCTAGTTTACAGTTTTTCTTTAGCAATAAATATTGAAAAGCATTTAACCTACTGATTCCTCAATTATTGTAATTGTTTTGGGTATATATTCTTATTTTCGAAATTTACCAGTGGCTGCTGCATTTTCCACCTCGGCTTATACTTGAGTCACTAAGTTTTCCCAGTTTTAGGGTAAAATTATGGGGGTCAGCTTATACTCGAGTATATACGGTATATCTAGAATTGTGTCCTATTGATGTTAGAAAAGTCTCAAAATATCATGTGTATACCACTCAGTTAGATAAAAATTCTTTCCTCTTTACTGCTACCTTCTTTCATTTGTCATAGTTCTCTTTACAAACATTATTTTTCTAAGGCACACCATGCCTTATTTATTGCTGCAAAGCCCCTGAAATCTGTGACTCAATTTGTCTGCTTTATCATCAAGTTAAATGAAAACCACTTCCTGAGTGCCTGCTAAAACTTAGGAACATCGTGTCTAGAATGCCACTAACCGGTAGATTAGCTGCAAAATAACCAAGTATACTGAAGCAAAGACCAAAAAACACCAGGATATGCTTGATGTGGTCTTTCCCTACAAACTACCTACATCACCTACTATGACAGTAAAGCTCAGTGACATCTCTGGCTACATAAAATCCATACATAATGTTATAAAATAAAATGTTAGGCCTGTAAGCTTTCACAAGTTTTATTAAATCCTAGTCTAATTTAACAATATCTGATTTTATAGACATCATCGCATGGTGAACATATTTAATAAGTGAAAGAAAATCAAACATCTCACCTACAACATTATTTTCTGCAGACTAAGCAAAAAGAACACATTGGGTAATGACATACACTTGCTCAGCGTTTTCATACAAACCATGTTGCTTATCAAACTGTATCTGCTAATATTTTAATACAGTAAGTTCAGTGATCGTAGTTCTCATGTAAGTACCTCATTAACATAACATTTTGACAGTTTCACTACCTTTGTGAATTAGAATATATTCAAGGAAAACAGTGAAGAGTAAAATGAAAACTGAACATAAAAAGTGATGAAAAGAAAATGAAGTGAAGGGGAAGCGCCCAAAGGAGTAGGGTGCCAGCCCCATATACCAGAGGTGGTGGATTCAAACCTGGCTCCGGCCAAAAACTGCAAAGAAAAAAAAAAAAAAAAAGAAAGAAAGAAAAGAAAAGAAAATGAAGTGAAGAAGGAAAGAAGAGTGAAATATACTTGGAATGGAAAAGTCAAGCAAGTCTATAAACATTTGGTTGGAAGAGTACAGATCAAGTAGGGATTTCACAAACCAAAAGTTGATAAACTCAATGCAATATAAAACCTCTTATTGTAAAGGCTAAAGTGCAGCAAAAAGGTCTATAAAACTGTTACTTTGGGCCTTACACATTACCAACTCTTCTAATTAAAAAAGGCCACAACAGTTGAGATTGTTGTTTTTCATTTCATTATTTTACATGCGTTGTGGGCACACAGCAATCCTCCTTAATAAAGTTGACAATTAGCTTCATTCAGAAAAAGTTTAATAATGCACATTAAAAAAAAAGTATTCATCTTACAAATTGCTCTGCAATCCAAACATACAATAGCTTGGAGCACATTTAGAAAACAAAGCCAATGTAAAAAGACAGATTAAAACCTGTAGAACGGTACAGCTTTGTATGGCTCGGATTTTATAGTTTTCTTACTGCATCATCAATGTCAGAAATCAGTTCCTTCAGCTGGCTCCACTGCTCCGGATTTAAAGAAACACCTTTTCTTCCTGGTTTCTTTTCACCTTCTAGATCCATCCAATATTCTCTAATATCAATTAGACTTTTCCCTTTAATGTCCCAAACACTAAAGTACCCAATTTTGCCAATCTGAAACATGTCATCATCTCTGCTGCTGCTGCTGCTCTGTTTGGAAGATGACAAGCTCCTGATGTTTCGCCAGTCTTTTGCTTCTTCTCAGGTTTTTCTGGAGCAACTTGCTTTTTGGTTAATTTTTTGTAATTTTTTGTCAACTTCAGGGTCTGAATCACTTCCAGGAGAGCAGGGAGAGACAGGTTCCTTTGACTTAGGTGTGGCTCTGCTCCTGCAGTCTTGCACCCTCCTGCTCGCTTGTGACTCTATTTTTAATTTTTGGAGGAGCTTCCATGCTGTTTTCCATAATGGCTGTACTAATTTATATTCCTGCCAACAATATGCAAGGGTTCCCTTTTCTCCACATCCTCACCAATATCTATTATCTTTTGTCTTTGGGGGAATAGCCATTCTATCAGGTGTTAGGCAGTAAGTGGAAACATTTTCAAGCTGGCTCCTGTGCGTCCGTTGTGAGATCGCCCCGATAGAATTTGATGGCTTCTTGCAGTTTCTGTTCCAGAGCTCAAATCAACAATTTCTCCTAAATAGATTTGGTTCCTCTTGTTGGAAAAGAGTGTAGAAACTACAATCTGGGTACTGAAGCTATACTTACTCTTAAAAAGACATCAGTTTTTCTCATCTTTTTTCTTTCTTTCTTTCTTTCTTACTTTTTTTTTTTTTAATGCTATAAAGCATTTTCTGTATACAGTGCTAGATTCAATCAATTATTTAAGAATTCAGATGCCTGTGGCCCAAAAGCAGAAGCTAAGCAGCAATGAGAATGACAACGTGGACCTCTCTGGGATGAGAGATAGTGCTCTCAGAAGGTGGTACAAACACTGACCACCCCGACGCACCCACAAACACACCAAATGCACCAGGAAGGAAAAGTGGGATAAAGGAAAAGTGGAAGGCAAAGAAATGCAAATATTCTTTCAAATGTGTGAGTTGTCTCAAGGAAGTGACCAACCATCTTTTGGAGTTCAATTTAGCTGGCACAGTCAAGAAGAAGATCCAGATGTGTCTGCAACTGCAGGAAGCAACAATTACCTTATATGACCAAGCCTGATTTTTCTCATTTAATGAATATGTTGTGAGTATATAGCATGCTACAAACTTTGGGCTAGGTATTGGTGAAGAAGAGGTTATGGTTCTCAAACTCCTAGCCTCAAAAAGGCCATAGGCACACAAGCAATTGAAAGAAGCAAGAGATCCAGATAATGAAATTTTTTTTTTTTTTTTTTTGAGAGAGAGAGGGGGGTTCTCACTCTGTCGCCCAGACTGGAGTGCAGTGGCATCATCATACCTCACTGTAACCTCCAACCCCTGGACTCAAGCAATCCTCCTGCCTCAAGGCGTCCCTCTCCCCTCTGCCAGGGGATAGATCTCTTTCCTTGTGCACCGTTGTCCTCACTGTCAGCTGTTATCTCAGACCTGCCTTGCCCTTGCAGGTCTCTGTCTGACGTCATCTCAGGTTGAAATGTTCCAGTGAGGAACACATTGCTCTGGACAACTTGGAGCCTTTAACTGGGAGAGATAGAATCTAAAGAATAGTAGCAGAAGGCTTAGAGAGGAAGAGGATAGGCTGGTAGAGGAGGATCTGGCTCTTACTAGGGGGCAGGGAAAGGACGGGTGGAAACAGTTGGCCTTTCTTCCTCTGTCTTTCTCTGGCTGCTCATCTAGCTTTCTGCTGAATTTTGATCATGCAAACCCTTTCTTTGTTCTTAACCCAGCTGCTCCCCTACTCGCTCTTTATTCTTCTTTCTACCCAACAGCTTCTTCTCTAACAGCCTTTAATTGGCCCTCACTTGGACCAGAGGAATGACATTTTCCATTACTAATGGGAAAAATCCAATTCTACCTGCAGCAAAAGAAAGGCTATTGTAAGAAAATTGATAGCTTTAAGACTTTATAGGCAACCTAAGAGAATGGGCCTTGGAAACTGGAAAGATCCAGGATTAGAAACCAAAGGACAGATTTTCTAGCAGGAACAATCTGGTCAAGGAAGTTGCCACTGGAATAAACTACTTGTCAAATCTCAATGACCTTGCTCAGCCAGGTCATAAGAGAAAAAAGCTTCCAAAGGAAGAGGCAAACCACTGGATCCACTCTGCCACCAAGACTGTACACAATGGAGAGAAGTGTTTGGAAATTGGCATTTTGCGGAAATGCCGAGCAACCCTCCCCCCAAAAAAGATGATTTTTTTTTTTTACTCAGACATCAACTTATTATTATTGCAATTATTTAGTGATTCAAATTCTGTGATCTTTTATTAGATTTTTAAAAGTTAATACTCTCTGTTTCTTAAAACATTTTTTTTTTTTAATTAAAAGCATATGTCCTGCTTTGGTTTTTTCCCCACTGTGAGTCAGTGACCTTAAGAAAAAAAATCTTCTCAGCCCTGAACTGAAGCTGGGAGCAAACATCCTTTGTCAAGATTAGCTAACCTTGAAAATATGCCCTCTTCACTACCCCACCCAAGTGCTGTTACAACATTTCTCTACCCCTCCAGAAATAATCAGTCATTGAAACGGTGTGCTTGGGGTTTTTTGCCAACTTATTATGAAAAATATCCTGGTTTGGCTTTTTTTTCTCCTTTACGTCAGTCAGTAACGTTCAAATACAAATCTCCTCAGCCCTGGAATGAGGCAAAAAGTAAACATCTTTTGCTAAGATTAGTCAACCCTAAAAATATGCCCTCTTCCCCAGCCCACCCAAATCCTCTCACACATTTCTCTACCACTCTAGAAACGGTCATTAAAACCAAGTGAATTTTTAAAATATTTTAAAGAAATATTTTACATACAAATACAGGGGATTGATAAAGTTCTTGTGCAATTATTCATATGCAACGATTTTAAATTGCACGTGAACTTTATGGACACTCTGTATAGAGAGAATGGTAGAATAATCCTCCTTGAACCAACTTCAACAATTCATCTCTGCCCATGCACACACCCACACACGATTTTGTTCTCAGCAGAATGATTCTAAAGCCAACTGCAAACATCACAATTTTACCCTCCAATATTTTAGCAGGATCTCTAAAATATAAGCATTCTAAATAAACAAGACCACAAACCTAACACATTTATTTAAAATTTTTCACATCATCAAATATATAGTCAGTGGTTGAATTTCTCCAATTGTTTCATGTATGTTTCTGGATAAAATCAGGATCCAAATGGGGTCTATACATTTCAACCAGTTTCTTTTTGATTTTATTTTTTTAGATAGAATACCACTCCGTTGTCTGGAAGAACAGAGTGCACGGATGTCATCATAGCTCACAGCAACCTCAAACTCCTGGCTCTGTGCCTGTACTCAGTGAGTAGTGTGTGGGCCATGTGCACCGAGGCTGGGGTTCAAGCCTGGCCTGGGCCTACTAAACAATGACAACTGCAACCAAAAAATAGCCAGGCATTGTGGTGGGCACCTATGGTCCCAGCTACTCAGGGGGTTGAGGCAGGAGAATTGCTTAAGTCCAAGAATTTGAGGTTCCTGTGAGCTGTGGTACCACTGCACTCTACTGAGGATGACACAGTGAGACTCTGTCTCAAAAAAAAAAACTACAAAAAAAAAAAAAAAACAAAAAAAAAAACTCCTGGGCTCAAGTGATCCTCGTGCCTCAGACTCTTAAGTACCTGGAACTACAGGCACATGCCACCACCTTTGGCTAATTTTAAAAACTTTTTCATATACAACGATTTTAAATTGCACTTGAACTTTATGGACACCCTGTATAGAGAGAATGGTAGAATAATTCTCTTTGAAGTTGGTTATTATTGAGGAGTGCCAATCATCTCCACCTCAGATACACTGTTATCTTCAATTGAAAGACTATTTGTAGATATAACTCAGTAGCCTTCCTCTATTTTCAATAATAATATTGAACTGTGACTATATATGATAGACAGAGACCTAAACTTTATACACATTATCTCACTTGATTCCAGGATAATTCTTTGATATAAATTTTATTGTCTATATATTACATGAAACTGAAGCTTAGAGTGACAAAGTCACTTGCACTTTGGGATGCCAACACAGGAGAATTGCTTCAAGCTAGGAGTTCTAGACTGGCCTGAGCAACATAATGACAGATCATTGTGCCTATCCTACAGCCAAATTTTTAACATCCCAATAACTGTCCAAACTTCCATAATCTCAATTTTAAGTTTAAACACAGCCTATTAATTTCAATTTTGCTTTAAAATTCAGGTGGGGTTTTTTTTCGTTATTTTTTTAGATAGTCTCAAGCTGTAGAATGCCATAGTGTCATAGCTCATAGAAACCTCCAACTGTTGGGCACAAGTGATCTTGAGATCTCGAACTCAAGCAATCCACCCTTCTCAGGCTCCCAGAGTGCTAGGATTACAGCTGTGAGCCACTGCATACAGCCTAAAATTTAGATTTTTATTGGCTGGTGGTCTAAGTTCATTTAGGCCCTGAAGTTGCCCTTGGTTGCAAATTGAAGTGACTCAGGGTCCCTTCCTCAGCCCCTCTCTTCAGGGTAAATAAGCTTATCTTACAGTTTAATTAAGAAAAACTGGCCAAGCCTTTTCTAAAAATGTTTTTATTATTTCTTCTCAAAGAGTAGAAAAAATAGTACCTGTTTTCCAAAATGTAGAGTGTAGTTACAGTAACATTGTTTATGATAACTTTAGATTGGAACTAACCCAATTGCCCATAAGAAGAGACTTGGCTAAACAAACCACCTAATATCCAACCAATAGAAAACTTTGTCACATTAACAAACAATGAAATCATTCTATCTGTTATAACATGTAAATGCCAAATGCCAAGATACATTGGTGAATAAAATATTAAATAGGTTGAATAATGTAACCCATTTTTGCCTAAAAACTATGTGTTTCTATGTAAACATAAAGAAATCTCAAAGAATAAGTACCAAATCTTGGGGAGAGGATATAAAATTTTGAAGGAATTTCACTTTCTACTTTTTACATTTTTGTATCATTTAAATGCTTTTTACAGTAAGTGTAGATTAGCTTTATAATGTGATAAATAGATACTTCATGTTGCAATATTATATAACTTTAATGTAATGTATAGATGGTCTTTCTTCTTTTTGTAATCTTTCTTCACTATGGGAAATAATTTGGAGTTAACTACACCTCAGATACGCTGTTATCTTCAATTGAAAGACTATTTCAAGATGTAACTCAGTAGCCTTCCTCAATTTGCAGCAATAATATTGAACTGTGACTATTTATGATAGACAGAGACCTAAACTTTATACACATTATCTCACTTGATTCCCAAGATAATTCTTTGATATAAATATTATCATCTATATTTACATGAAACTGAAGGTTAGAGTGACAAAGTCACTTGCACAAATTCCCAGCTGGGATTCAGACCATAGTCTCTTTAATGCTACAGTCCATAACTTTACCCTCTATAGCATACTGACCCTTACTAAATACATTAAATGTAAAACAAAAGCAATTTTCCAAATTTAAGGCCATGATTTTTTCCTGCTTATTTTTAGAGCCACTTGTATAGAGAGTTCCCAAGGCCACCCTAGGTTTGAGGATTGTTAGGGGGACTTACATGCCTCAGAATATAGTCCTACTCACAGACATGACTTATTACAGTGAAAAGGCATAAAGAAAAATCATCAAAAGAAAAGGGGATGGGGGAAGAATATGGGGAAAACTAGGCACAAGCTTCCAGAGTCCTTTCTCATGGGAGTAATTCCCCCAATGCGTAATTCCCCCAGCAACAAATTGTAACAACGCATGTGAAATGTTGCCAACCAGGAAAACTCACTAGAGACTAGCACCCAGGGATTTTAATGAGGGCTAGTTAGGTATCTTGTAGTTGGTACATATCTTAATCCAAGATACCCAGAAGAAAACCAGGTATTCAAAATAATCAGATTGTTTGTATAGAGTTCAGGCACAGTGAATCACTCTTCCCAGATAATCATGAGAACCCTCCCAAACACTAAGTTCCCAGTTGCTAACAAAGAGCCAACCTTGTAAGCTGACACGGCTAACAAAGAATAACATTCCAGCCTGTTATGTCAACTCTTTTCTGCACAGCCCCCAAATAATCACAAGGAGTCAAGTGCACAATAAAAATACAATTGCATCAGCAGCCTCCAGTCTGTTTTCATGATAAAAATGGTGAAGCCACTCAATATTACCCCTTTTCAGGAAATAAACTTTTTTCTCCAGAGCTCTTGTGTCCACTTGTGTCAGACAGCCCTTTGAGATCCACTTTTTTGGGACAAAGGTACAGAAGTATTTATCCCCTCTATATTTTTCACAGCATCTTCTGAGGAAGTTTAGACCAAAAACCTCCCACAGAAACAGTTTCCCCTGACAATAGCAGTTCCCATTCAATTGACCATGTAGAGGATGGCCTTTGATATTTTGCTCCATTTTCAGGAACTGGTTGCAAGTCTTTTTAAAAAAAGATTTGATTTTAACCTTCTTGGTCACTATTAAAGTATTCTCTTTTCTATCCATTTCCAAATTGATGACTTGTACAGAGAATGCTAGGTTTAAAAAAAAAAACAAACCCCAAGCCAAGTGCCTGATTATATAGAAAATATTGTTCATTTTAAGTTAGTTTGCCACACTTAGCAGACACTAGCCTTACTTTTAGGGTTATAACTTTCTGCTCTGTGCTTTTTACATGAAAAATTAAACTTTAAGCATCCAAGAACCTACATCCAAGATTTCCTTCACAGTGAAATAGAGGGCAGACTATCAGATAAATGTTCTGATATGCTCAGGTGCAGTTCTGCAATTTGAGGATTAGTTTATTTTCTAAAGCATTAGAGACTAGACCAGTCTTTCTGGTCCACCTACAGTTCTTTCCTCGTTTGCCGTTCAATCTCTACTGAAAATAACATAAATAGAGGGTTAAAGACCATCTGCACTAGTAAAATGTGAGAATAAAAAGTTTTGAATTCAGGTAAGTTCTGGTAATATTTGTCCATGTTTGGCTTGTAAACACGAAGAGTTTGTATACGCATCTCCTTCCTCACACCCACACCGACTTGTGATAGCCATAAGGAATCAGATGTTTGACTCTTTGGGTTTGGAAATCATTGAAGTTGCACATCTGAAGGCACAGCCTTGGAGAGAGAGATAATTTCAGATACCACATACTATTTGTATACAAAGTGACATATGTTTGAGGGGAGTTGTGTGCTTTTATACACTCCCCTGACAAGAAATTTTAATAAATATTTTGGGCAGGTTTCTTTTTATCTGTTTTAAATTTTCAAATTTTTGTGCTTGGAATGAATAATCCACAAAAATAATTACCATGTAGTTATGGAATTTCTACCTGTAACTATGACTCGGCAATCAAAAACCTTTCATACAAATTTAGTGGGTTTTGTCTGTTTCTTGATTCATTTTGTAATCAGTCACCTACTGCCTTATATCTGTTAATTGCATATTGACTGACAGTTTATATTCTGCCTTGTTACTCAGTGCTTTAGGTCTTTATCTGCTTTTCATCAAAGTTCCCTAAGAGCAGTGACTATATTTTTGTCCATCTCTGTCAAGCTCAGCATGAGAAAAATGTCAGGCACACAGTTTCATTAAATGGATCAACAGATGAATGAATGGATGAACGGAAGCATTAATGAATAGGTTTAAACTCCTGAAGAAAGTGAACATCACCCACACAGTGTTCACTAGATAAATACTTGGCCTGGAAGGAGAATGAATACTTATCTAAAAACAGAATGTGCTTGTGCCATATTGCTCTTCCACAATCAAAAATTGACAAGCAATCCTCATCTTGTAGAGATGTAAGTCAATATTTATGAATGAAATAATTTAATGTTTTTGAGATTTTCTTCAAAATAATGAGGAGTAAGGAATAGGGGAATGACTATAGGGATAGCTAAACAGGGTTGACTATGAACTGATAAAAGTTGAAGCTTTGCATGTTCTGAACAGTGTTCTTTTTTCCTTTTTCTTTAGCATAGAATTGCCCTTTTTATTCATTTATGTTTTTAAGTTGCCTGCAGTAGGGACTGACTGAGATCAGACTGCTGAGAAGATCTTTGAGTTTGAAGCCACATATTTACAAAATAAAGAATTCCTTCAGAGAAACTTACATAAATAAAGGGTTATGTCTTTCACACATAAAAGCAAATAGGCCTCTATTAGATAATTTTGTCTAGAATTAAATTTACCATGTTGAAAAATAATAATAAGTAGATGAAAGTGATTTCATCTAGATTTTAAAAATCAAGAAAATGTTTCAAATATCCATTTATTATATTTTTTTGCCCCTGTCCTTTTTTTTTTTTTTTTTTTTCAAGGACCAACATTTATTTAGCCTCTGTGTTCATGAGATTCAGCTGCTCTGCCAGGCTGGGCAGCTCTGGGGTGTGCTCAGCTGATCTTTTTTCAATTTATTTTCAATTTTTTTTATTTTAATAGATTGAGGGGAGATGAATTGAATTCCATTACATGTATATGTTGTATAGTGATGAAGTCTAGGCATTTAGTGCCCCATCACCCAAATAGTGTACATTGTACCCTGTTTTTCATCCCTAATCTCTTCCAACCCTCACCCGTGGGAGTCTCCAATGTCTATTATATCATTCGGTATGCCCTGTGTAGCCATAATTTAGCTCTCACTTATAAGTGAGAATATGTGGCATTTCTATTTATATTTCTGAGTTATTTCACTTAGGATAATAGCCTCCAGTTCCATGCAAGTTGCTGTGAAAGACATTATTTCATTCTTTCTCATGGTTGTATGGTACTCCACGGTGTGTGTGTGTGTGTGTGTGTGTGTGTATACATTTTCTTTATCCACTGATTGCTTGATGAGAACTTAAATTGATTCCCTATCTTTGCAATTGTGAATTGTGCTATGATAAACACATTAGTGCAGGCTTTAGTTTTTATATAATGACTTGTTTTCTTTTGGGTAGATACCCAGTAAAGGATCAAATAGTAGATCTACTTTTGTTGTTGTTGCTGAGACAGAGACCCACACTATGCCCTGAGCAGAGTGCAATGGCATCATAGCTCACTGCAACTTCAGACTCAGGCTGTGGGCATTCTGCTGCCTTAGCCTCTGGAAGCTGCTGGGATTACAAGTGCTTGCCATGGTGCCCGCCTGGGTTTTTCCATTTTTTTTAGGAGTGGGGGGTCTCACTCTCGCTCAGGCAAGTCTCGAACTCATGAACTCAAGCAATTCTCCCTCCTCAGCCTCCCACAGTGCTGGGATTACAGCGTGAGCCACCATGCCTGGCTACTTTTTATTTTTTGAGAAATCTCCATACTGATCTCCTTAGAGGTTCTACTAATTTACATTCCCTCTAACAGTGTATAAGTGTTCCCTTTTCATTGCATCTGTGCCAACACCTACATGTGTTTTTACTTTTTAACAGTGGTCATTTTAATTGGACTAAAATGGTTTCTTGTTGTGGCTTTAATTTGCATTTCTTTGATGACTAGTGATGTTGAGCATTGTTTCATGTTTCTTTGCCATTTGTATACCTTCTTTTGAAAAATTCCTGTTCATGTAATTTGCCCACTTTTTAATGGGGTTTGGTTTCTTCTTGCTGAGTTGTTTGAGTTTCTTGTCGATTCTGAATATTAGTCCTTTGTCAGATACATAGTTTACAAATATTTTCTCTCATTCTGTAGATTATCTATTTACTCTTTTGACTATTTCTTTTGCTATGAAGAAGAGTTTTAGTTTAAGTCCCATTTGTCCATTTTTGGTTTTCTTGCATTGCTTTTGGGGCCTTATTCATAAATTCTTTGCCTACATCCAGAAGAGTTTTCCCTAGGTTTTCTTCTAGAACTTTTATTTCAGGTCTTACATTTTAAGTCTTTAATACAACTTGAGTTAATTTTTGCATATGGTGAGAGATTGGGATCCAGTTTCATTCTTCTACATACGGCTACCCAATTCCCCCAGCACTTGTTAATAGTATGTCCTTTTCCCAGTGTATGTCTTTGTCTGCTTTGCCAAAGTACAGCTGGTTGTAGGTATATCGTTTTATTTCTGGGTTCTTTATTCTGTTTCATTGATCCATGTGTCTACTTTTATGCCAGTACCATGCTGTTTTGATTAACCTGGTAGTATAATTTTGTGTCATGTTCTCCAGTTATGTTCCTTTTGCTTAGTATTGCTTTGGCTATTCAGACTCCTTTTTTGACTCCCTAAGAATTTCAGAACTGTTTTTTCTGATTCTGTGAAAAATTACCTTGTTATTTTGATAGGAATTTCATTTGATCTGTAGATTGCTTTGGCAGTATGGTCATTTTAACAATTGAACATTCTGATCACTGAGCATGGAATGTTTTGCCATTTGTTTGTGTTGTCAATGATTTATTTCTTCAGTGATTTGTAGCTTTCCTTGTAGAAATTCTTCATCTCCTTGATGTATTATTCTTTATTTTGTTGAAGCTATTGGGTTTTTTTTTGTTTTTTGTTTTTTTGAGACAGAATCTCACTTTCTTGCCCTCAGCAGAGTGCTGTGGTGTCAAAGCTCACAACAACCTCAAATTCTTGGGCTCAGGCAATCCTCTTGCCTTAGCCTCCTGAGTAGTGGGACTACAGGCACCCGCCACTACACCTAGCTATTTTTAGAGATGAGGTCTTGCTCTGTCTCAGGCTGGTCTCCAACTTGTGAGCTCAGACAATTCACCTGTCTCAGCCTTCCAAGTGCTGGGATTACAGGTGTGAGCCACCATGCCCGGCTGTTGCAGCTGTGTTGTTAATGGGATTGCATTCTTGATTTGAGTCTCAACTTGGGCATTATTGGTGTGTAGAAATGCTATTGATTTTTGTATATTGATTTTATTTATTTTTTTATTAAGTCATATACACATAGATCATGAATACCTTTATGTATATGTGGGGTACAATGTTTACATTGATTTTATAACTGGAGATTTTGCTGAATTCATTTATCAACTCTAGGAGTCTTTTGGAAAAATCTTGAGGGTTTTCTAGGCATAAGATCACATATTAGCAAACTTTATTTCTTTTGCCTGATAGCTCTGGCTAGGATTTCTAGTACTATGTTAAATGGAAGCACTGAAAGTGGGCATCCTTGTCTTGTTTCAGTTCTTACAGGGAATGTTTCAACTTTTTTGCATTCAATATGATGTCAGTTGTGGGTTTGTCAGATATGGCTTTTATTATTTTGATGTACATTCCTTCTATGCTAGGTCTTTTGAGTGCTATTATCATAAAGGGATGCTGGGTTTTATCAAATGCTTTATTCACATCTATTAAGATGATCATAGGTTTTTGTTTATAATCCTGTTAATGTTTTGAATCACATTTATTGAGTTACATATGTTGAACTATCCTTGCATCCCTAGAATGAAACTCACTTAATCATGATGAATTATCTTTTTGATGTGATGCTAGACTTTGTTTCTTAGTATTTTACTTGAGAATTTTTGCCTCTATGTTCATTAGAGATATCATCGATCTATAGTTTTCTTTTTTTACTGTGTCCTTTCCTGGTTTTGATATCAGGATGATTCTGGTTTAGTAGAATGAGTTAGACAGGATTCACTCTTCTCAATCTTTTTGGTTTCAGAAGATTGGCATCAGTTCTTTACACTTCTGGTAGAATATAGCTGTGAATCCACCTGGTCTTGGGCTTTCTTTTTGGGGGAGGGAGAATTTATATTAGTTATTATTGACCTAGTCAACAGTTCTATTTTCCTGGTTCAATTCCAGGAGTTTGTATGTTTTTATGAATTTATCCATTTCTTCTGTTTTCAGATTCCTTTCTCTTTCTTTCTTTCACTTTTTTTTTTTTTTTTTTTTTTTTTTTTTGAGACACAGTTTCACTTTATTGCCCTCTGTAGAGTGCAATGGGACTATAGCTCATAGCAACCTCAAACTCTTGGGCTTAAGTGATCCTCTTGCCTCAGCCTCCCAAGAACTGGGACCACAGGCACCAGCCACAACACCTGGCTATTTTTTAGAGATGGGGTCTCACTCCTGCTCAGGCTGATCTTGAATTCCTGAGCTCAGGTGATCCATCCATGTTGGCCTCCCAGAGTGCTAGGATTACAAGTGGGAGCCACTGTGCCCAGCCTTGTATTTCTTTACTATCAGGTGTAATGTCTTCTTTTTCATTTCTAATTATGCTTATTTAGCTTTCCCATCTTTTGTTAGTCTAGCTGGTTGTTTATCAATACAAATAACTAACTTTTTGATTTGTTATTTATTTATTTTTATTTTTATTTAGGTCTCTATTTCATTTAGTTTTGCTCTGATCTTGTTATTTCTTTTCTTCTGCTAACTTGGCTTTAAGTTTATTCTTGTTTTCTAGTTCCTTGAGGTACATTGTTAGGTTAATTTGTGATCTTTCTACTTTTTTTGATGTAGGCATTTAATGCTATAAAATTATCTCCTAATACTACTCTTGTTGTATCCCACAGGTTTGAGTATGTTGTGTTGTCATTTTCATTTCAAATAATTTTTAATTTCCACCTTTATTTCTTCATTTATCCAGTGATCATTCAGAAACATGTTGTTTAATTTGTGTATATTTATACAGTCTCTGAATTACTTCTTTGTATTGATTTCTATACTCCCAGTATAATATGAGAAGATAACATTGTTAAAACTTGTTTTGTGGCCTAATGTGGTCTATTTTGGAGACTGTTCCTTGTGCTTATGAAAATAATGTATATTCTGTAGCTCTTGGACAGAATTTTCTATAAATGTCTGTTAAGTCTACTCGAGCTAAAATCCAGTTTAAGTCCAATATGGATTTTCTATCTTAACTGTCTAGTGTTGTGAGAGGGTGTTAAAGTCCCCCACTATTATTGCATTGCCATCTCTCTTTCTTTAGGTCTAGTAGTATTTATTTTGTAAATATGGGTGCTCTGGTTTTTGTGTATATATATATATATATATTTAGGATTGTTATATCCTCTTTATCCTTTTATAATGGCCATCTTTGTCTTTACTGTTTTTGATTTAAAGTGTGTTTTATCTGATATAAGTATAGCTACCCTTTGTCACTTTTAGTTTCCACTTGCATGGGATATCTTTTTTTACTCCTTAACTTTTCAGCCTATGTGTATCTTTATGGGTAAGAAGAGTTTTTTGTATGTAGCATATGCTTGGATTATGTTTGTTACCCATTCAGCTAATATATATATATATATATATAAAAAATGTGGAGCATTTAATTCATTTACATTCAAAGTTACTATTGATATGTGTGGCTTTGTTTTTATCATACTGTCATGTGTTTTCTAGTGATCTTATAAATTCTTTATGCCTTTCATTTTCTCTGTCTTGTGGTTTGCTAAACTTCTGTCATGTTTTCATTTAATTCCGCTCTCTTCTTCCTTTGTATGGTTGCTTTATTAGATCTTTAAGTTTTACATTTTTATGTGTTTTTGCTTCCACATTCAATACTCTTTGACTCTTTTGTGCATTTCCTGTGCTCATCATGTGTAGGGCAGGGCTATACATGATGAATAGCTCAGCATTGACATGTCTGGGAATTACTTTACTTCTTTTTATTTATGAAGTTTATTCTGGCAGGATGTAATTTTTTTTTTCTTTCAGCACTTTGAAAATGCTATCCCTGTGAGATTACTGCTGAGAAGTCTACTGTTACAATAGTGGGGTTTCCTTTAGGAAAGGAAATTAGATGCTTTTCTCTTGGTGATTAGATGCTTTTCTCTTGCTAATTTTAAGATTCTTTCTTTCACTTTGATTTTTGTCATTCTGATTACAATATGCCATAGTGAAGTTATTTTTCCAAGTATTTGCCTGGGCATTATTTGGTCTTCTGTGTCTAGGTGTCTAACTCTCCCAGTAATCCTGGGAAATTTATATCAATTATTCCTTAAATAGGCTTTCTAAAATTGTTAATCTCTTTTCCTCCTCAGGAATACTGATAATCCATAAGTTCAATCACTTTATGTAGTCCCATATGTCTTAAAGGCTTTGCTTGTTCTTTTTTTATTATTTTCTCCTTATTTTTTTTATCTGACTAGATTATTTCAAAAGACCTGCAGAGATTCTTTCTTCTGCTTGGGCCGGTTTATTCTTGAAGCTTTCAAAAGTGTTTTGTATTTCCTTCAATGAATTTTTCAGCTCCAGAATTTCTGTTCATTTATTTAAAATCTATCTTCTTGGTAAATATTTCATTAAAATCCTGAATTTATTTCCTGATTTCTTTGTATTGATGTTCAGATTTCTCCTGCATCTCATTACCCTTCTTTAGAGTCAATACTTAGAATTCTTTATCTGGCATTATAAGGAATTATTATTATTATTATTATTATTTTGGTAGCGACAGAGTCTCACTTTGTTGCCCTTGGTAGAGTGCTGTGGCATCACAGCTCATAGCAACCTTCAACTCCTGGACTTAGGCTACTCTCTTGCCTCAGCCTCCCAAGTAGCTGGGACTATAGATGCCTGCCACAACACCTGGCTATTTTTTTTGCTGCAGTTTGGCTGGGGCTGGGTTTGAACTTTCCACCCTTGGTATATGGGGTCAGCTCCCTACCCACTGAACCACAGGTACCACCTAAGGAATTATTTTTGATTGAGATCCCTTACTGAGGATTTCTTATGAGTTTTTTGGTGGTGTTATATTTCCTTGCTTTTTCATATTTCCAGTGTCCTTCCATTGATATCTGTATATCTGATGTAGCAATCATTTATTCCAACTTTTGTCAGGCTGCTGAACAGTTGATATGATGTGGGAGGTGGCAGTAGCAGTGATGGAACCACACACTAGGACCCAATTGGTCTGTTAGTATTGCTGGTGGCTGCAATGGCTTGAGAAAGCTAGTCCCCTATCTTACAGCTGCCCATAACAGGGTGGTAGGTATTGTACTGAATGTGCTTAGAAGAGCTTGATCTCCCCTGTCCCTTCCCATGTCAGTGGCAGTAACAGCCATGTCTCCTTTAACTTGGCCCACAGGTTTGGCAGAGCCCAGAATTAAAACTCTCAAAATGGCCCCACCTGTGGGCTTGCAAATCAAAAAAAGGAGTGCCCCTTTTAGGCAAGCATCCTGGATAAGAAACTGTGGCTAGTGTTGTCCACTCATGTCTCAGTCTCACAGGAGCTGTCCTAGGTGTGTTAGGAGAGATTGGGCTTCTAATCCTGGCAGCAGCTGTAGCTACATCTACTCAAACTAAGACTAAGGAACTAAGGAAAAAACTAAACTAAGGAAAGGGCACTGCTCAACTACAAACTGTCAAAATGGAGCCTTGGGCCTGTGACTAGAGAAGGTGGGCCCCTTTCTATGCCAGCTACATTGGCTGGAAAGAAACTGAAGAGTACAATTTGCTCAAGATTTGGTCTCCTAGCAGCCCATTACAGGCCGGTGGTTATTATCTTAGATATGTCTCCCTCCCCAAGTAGTTGGCAAATGTAGTCATGTCAGCCTGAGGGGAGAGCACAGCCCAGTGTAATACTCTCAAAATGGCATCTTGGGCACCAGGGCTCTACCCATGTAAGCAGCATGAGCATGAAACTGGAAAATGTGATCTTCTCATATCTTGGTCTCAACAGCAACTTTCAGCAAGGAGGTGGTGACCTTCCCAGGGGTGCATGTAAGTATCCAGGCCCCTCTATCTCTCCTCAGAGCTGGGCAGCAGCTGTAGGTGCACCGACAGTTCCTCAGTATCTAGGCTTTCAGAATGGCACCTAGCTCAACTGCTTTAGGCTAAGATGTCTGTGGGATTCTGTGTGGGCTCCCTTTATAGAGCAACATGTCTGTGGAATCTCTAAGCAGCTTCCTACGTTAGACCTGAAACCTGCATGAGTTGGAAGGTTCTCCAGTAGCCAAGATTGTAAAAGCTCATCTCAGACTGTGGATCCCTGGAGGCGTCTCTCTTACTATTTCCCTAATCTCAGGAGCTTCTTCTTGCTGTTAGCCAGCCTCCGGCCGGGCTAGTTGCCCTGAAGCCTCTCCTGACCCACTTTTGGTGCTTCCCACCACTTCCTTGGTGAATCCTAGTGTTCTCTCCTAGACAACATGTTCAAAATGTGTTGCTATCTTCTTGCTCTTCTAGTTCCTCTCCACAGGGGAGGCACATACTACCTGTGTCTGATTGGCCATTATGATCCTATCTGAAAGTTCTCATTAATAAAATCCATTAACCTGTTAATGGATGTTTCTTTATGTATTCATTCTAGTATTTTCTCCCTGGTAATAGAGGAACTACTTATTAACTACTTTAGTGAACTATTTATTAACTATTTTACTTATCATGCTTTCTAGCAACTTTTTAAGAATCTTTATAATATTGGGGAATTTCTCACCATTTGAGTCCCTGCTTCTCCAATATAGAAGCCAAATGATCACTTTTCTAAGCTCCTTTGTGACTAGAGTATAGGTATAGGACCCATATTCTATCAATCAGAAGTACCCAAGTAAGTCATCAATTCAAAAGAGTGAAATAAATAAGGTTCCAGGAAGAATTATTTCCAGCCAGGGTGGAGGCTTCAGAGGCAGCACTTCTTGGGTGCCCAAATAGTTGCATCCCATGTCCAGGCCTGTGTCCAGGCAGTGAAGCTTTTAGTAATATAATTTGGGACTGGTTCCTGTCTCCTTTACCCTTACGCCTGGTTCTCTAGCCCTCTTGGAGACTCTGTCTTTAACAGATTACTTTACTACATTTTTTTGCTTTTGCAGCTAAGTATTTTGACCAATATGTGTACCTTTCACAAGGCATTTGATATTTAGTATCTGATTTAAGCCAGAAAGTATGACCCATTGAGGTTTGAAAGGAAAGTAAGGGCTATGTTATGAAAAATTTTGTTGTCCATGCTCAGAAATTTGAAATTTATTTTGTAAAAAATAGGGAACAATATGTCACTTTTAAAGGGAAATGATGGAGCCAGAAAGATAGCAGAGGAAAGCCCGAAATAGCTCATGACTATCTCAACAAATGTGGATAAAACCAAAAGGAAGAGCAGCTATGCCCAAACCCAAATACTCTGGAGTGTTGAAACATAAAGTAAGATCATTCTTACATTGGCCCTGAGGAATAGCCCTTCCTCACACGCATGCTCTTTGCCCTACTGAGCAGTTTTGGGGTTAGCATTCTCAATGTATCCACCTACAAAGTCAATAGTCAACTGTCTTCTTCCCATTATGGAAACACATATATAGACCATTGAGAAAAGTCACTCCAATTACCTATACTAATCAATTTTGTCCTTTATTTTACAAATAAATGAGCCCTTGTGGTAGGGAGAATAATGGTCCTGCAAAGATATCCATATTCTAATCCCCAGAATAGTGAATATACTATGTTACATAGCAACAGGGAATTATGGTTGCAATTGAATTAAAGTTGCTAAACAGCTGACCTTAAGATAGGGAGATTATACTGGATTGCCTGGGTGGGCCCAGTGTAATCAAGGGTCTATAAAAGTGAAACAGTGAGATGTAATACGGACTTGACCCAGCAGCATTGCTAGTTTTAATGAGAGGAAGGGGCCATGAGCCATAGCATAAGGGCAGCTTTCTAGAAGCTAAAAATGCAAGAAAATGAATTATCTTCTTAGACCTCCAGAAAAGAACACAATCTTGCCAAAACCTTGAGTTTAGTCCAGTGAGACACATATTGGATTTCTAACCTATAGAACTGCAAGATAGACTCAGTGTCGGTAGCACAGTGGTTACAGTGTCAGCTACATGCACCAAGGCTAGCGGGTTCGAACCCAGTCTGGGCCAGCTAAACAACAATGACAACTATAACAAAAAAATAGCTGGGCATTGTGGCAGGCGCCTGTCATCCCAGCTACTTGGGAGGCTGAGACAAGAGAATTGCTTAAGCCAAAGAGTTGGAGGATGCTGTGAGCTGTGACAACATGGCACTCTACGGAGGGCAACATAGTGAGACTCTGTCTAAAAAAATTTTTTTCATTGTTTTAAATGGCTACACTTGTGTCAATTTATTACATTATCTGTAGAAAACTTATACTACCCAGAAGATGAAAACCATTAACATGAGAAATAAATGACCTCTTGGAGAATGAAATGAAATGTTCTAATCTGTGATACGGTTATATATTTACTTATTGCAATTGACTGCTGTTTCCATTTCCTAAAACATAAAAGCAAAGCTACTACAAGTCAACAAGTTTATAGTAACAAAAAAGAAAAGATCCAGCACTGGATCAGCTAGTTGTAGTATTTTGGACTACCAGCCTCTCTGAAGCACTGTTTCACTATACGTAAAGCAAGGTTAATATCTGCCTGGTTAAAGCAGAGGTAATTGGATTAAATGTCTGTACAGCAAGTGCTACACAAATGTGAGATATTTTAAAATTATTATTATTTCTAGCTTGTGGCTAAACCAACAGTGGGGGGAATCACTAAGCAATCATAGATATTCTCCGTTGCTTCGGGGGATCATCCAAGTGCTATCATCATCTCATCTTATACTGTATGTTCAATAAATATCATAGATCGACATACAGTATGTTGTTTGAAAGCTTAGGCTATGGTTTCAGACAGATCTGAATCCTATCTCTGCAGGCCATTAGGTACATTTTTTAAATCCCTCATCTGTATAATGTAAATAATAGAGTTGTTGTGAGAATTAAAATAATTAAAAATTTTAATTAAAGTACCTAGCACAAGGCCTACCTAGCACATACACATCAAAGACTCATCTAAATGGTAGCTGTCATCATTGGTGGGTATTCATCATTATTAAGAACATTGGACATCAAAAGAACATCAACCACCTTTGATCATTTAAGAAAGTTTTATACGTATTTTATTTGATTAGCACAGCCTTCTTCAGAAAGAAGAATAAGAACTAGTTCCACCTGAAAAGACTTATGGGGAACTAGTATAGCTAGAATAGTGTAGGAAGAAATTTCCTTTTGCTACAAGAAATAATATAAGAAGACTAGGAGGAAATAAATAATGTGAGTCTTCAATATAATTTATTCTTAAATAGCATTCAGTAGAAAGACAGTGACTTACTAGAAGAGGAGAATTCAGGTAGGTTTAAAAGGCTTAGAAAGTGGAAATATTCTGTTGCACCCCATCCAAGGGAGGAAGATCAAAAGAGAGAAAAATCCCCTGCCAACCATGCTTGGTCAGATTTTAGAGTATAATCATGAAAGGATCTACGAGAGTCATTATAAAATAAACATCTGTATTTTTCCTCATTATCTAAAGGAAAAACAGAGAAGAAAAACAAATCTTACATGTGGTCACTTGAAATAAGACATGTAGAATGTCTCATTTCCTCCATTACCTCATGGGAGTGGCTTTTGGCTTTTCATCAGTTGAAAATAAAAGTCAAATAAGAAAAAAAGTTTTGCAAGAAAAAGAATGAACTACATTTGGAGAATTTTTCTAAAGGATTTTCTACCACTGGTATGGAGAAAGGAACTAGTGGTTTGGAACTCAGTAAAAGTGTATATCGGATAGCTACTTAACGTAGTATTAATGATGTTTTCTTTCTTTTTATTTTCTCTTTTCTTTCCTCCTTCCTCTCCTTCCCTTCCTCCTTTTTTTTTTCCTGTCTTCCTTCCTTTTTTCTTTCTTTGACAGCTTTCCTCCCTTGCTCTCTTCCTTCCTTAATGAATTAACTCAGCACTCTCTCATCCCTTAGAATTAGCCCAAGCCCAGCCATCTTATCTAAGAAGTCTTTTCAGCACCTAGTGTGTATTTCTTTTTTTTTTTAATAAAAAAATTGTATTTACTTAGAAGCATTCAGAATGTCAACAGAACAGCTGCAACTTTTTTTTTTGCGATTACAGTGGTATTCAGTTAACAGAACAACAATTATTTCATATAAGCTGCATCAGAGACAATTGAAGATGAAAAACTTCCATCCCCATATATAACTAATTTGTGCTGTGCACCAACAAGAACCTGCTTTAAATTTCCATGCCAATTTACAACCCCCATGCTGTACCAGGCAAGGTTAGTGGCTATGGAAAATACCACCAGGACAGGGCTATCTAGAGACACATTCGGTAGTGTGTTAACTATACAAAAAAAGACACTGTACAGTTTTAAAAATCTTACACAGCCTTACATTTCAATTTTTTCTTTAAAAGGAGTGAGTTGTGTACAGGGGGGTTAAATGCTTTATAGACCAAAAAAAAAAAAAAAAACTGCGCTAGAACCAACTTATTCATCATCTTCTTCATCTTCATCTTTTCATCTTCCTCCTCCTCTTCATCCTCTTCATCTCCTCATCTTCCTCCTCTTCCTTCATTTTCTTGCTTTTTTTTAGCCTTGACGACTCCCTTTTTCTCTGCATCAGGCTTTCCTTTAGCTCGGTCTGCAGCAATATCCTTTTCGTATTTTTCCTTCAGCTTTGCAGCCTTCTTTTCATCAGGCTGCTTGTCCTCCGCAGCAGTGTTATTCCACATCTCCCCCAGCTTCTCTGCAACATC
>CAUYPK010070959.1:0-16263 GCA_963574355.1 Loris lydekkerianus | reverse complement strand
TATGCAGCCTTTAAGAAAAACAGAGACTTTACCTCTTTCATGTTTACATGGATGGAGCTGGAACATATTCTTCTTAGCAAAGTATCTCAAGAATGGAAGAAAAAGTATCCAATGTACTCAGCCCTACTATGAAACTAATTTGTAGCTTTCATAAGCTATAATCCAATTGTAGCACAAGAATATGGGGCAAGGGGCAGGGGAGTGGAGGGGAGGGAGGAGAATGGGTGGAGAAAGGGTGATGGGTGGGACCACACCTACGGTGCATCTTAGAAGGTTACAGATGAAACTTACTAAATGCAGAATATAAATGTCTGAACACAATAACTAAGAAAATGCCATGAAGGCCGTGTTAACAAGTTCAATGAAAAAATTTCAAGTTGTGTATGAAACTAGCACATTGTACCCCATGATGGCATTAATGTACACAGCTATGATTTAATAAAAAAAAAAAGAAAGAAAGAAAAGAAAAAGAAATTGTGCTTCTGTTTAGTCTCTTTCCTTGTCTCCATATGGCTATAGACATGCTGGATAAGAAGGACGTAATCTACAGATTTCTTTTTTATTAAAATTCTTTTGAAAACTGCGAGTGTGATTCTTGGCTAATTTGATTCCAGGGAAAATGCCTTTCATTCAGTTGGTACACACGTCCCAAAGTGCCACTGTGTGTCAAGGACTGTATTGTGTATAGTTACACTGCAGTCAAACAAGTGCAAATATCTATCCCAATTTTTGTAGAGGTAGAAAGTTAGATTCAGGAAGCTTCAATAACTCATCATACTTTAGAGTTAAAATTCAAGCTCAGATATTTAGCCATTTAATCTGGTGCTTTTTAGATTCTACTTTTGAGTAGGTAGTGAGAAGACCTCTCATAAACTAGATCAATTAATCATTTAGTAAATGGTTTGTTTGTAAGTGTTGGCCTCGCTCCATAAATCACTTGTTGTTTTACTCTTGTATCTATCATCATCTTGAAGACAAAGATCAACATAATGGTTCTCCTCAGAGACATTGCTATTCTTCCATAATGAACTTCCCTAAACACATTTTTTAGTTTCTTTATTTTTAAATATTTTATTTTATAGTCCAGGGTTTAAGCCATCAAAGAATTTACACCATTGTTTATCAATCCAGTGTTCCTTTTAGAGTGGGCCTGGCTGTTCAACAATTTAAAACCCACTACCAAGAAAAAAAAAATCCTCTTAAATTAAGGAGATTAACTGAATATCATAGTTGTTTTCTATTTTGAAATCGAAAAGCTCTGAGGTTACTTAAGTACTTAATGATTTCTTCAAAACATGATTGAGAAGTTCTTCAATTTTTTTTCTCTGATACTAAAATCATGCTCTAATTAAAGGCTCTCCATCATTAAAATTTATTATCATAAATATTTACACTATTAAGGTAGCCTTGCAATCATGCTGTAATAAATTACATGTTTGATTAATATTCAGCCAGCACAGAGCCAACCTTCCCCCTCACTTATAAAGTCTTAAAGGGACCTCATATTTCTTCTCGTTTCAATGGCAACAATGGATCTCAAGAGCCCTACCGGAGTATGCTGTACCTCTCCATATGTTTGAGTTCTTTAGGGAAACTTCTGAATCTTAATGTGCGTACTGTATTTATCATAGTAGAAAAATACCTACTTTCTGTCAATATCTGCAAGATAAAGCAGGGTGGTATGTGGATTGACAAATTGGCAAATGATCAGAGCCTAGTACTGCTCTCAGGAGCAGTAAGGTCTGCTAAACATCCAGAGCACCAAAGGGTGTGTTTCCTGGACTGTGCCAGAAATTCACCTTGCGTGTATGTAACGCAGTGGGATCCAGAGGTGAGTACTTTACCTTGAACTACAACACGACCGTTAATGGTTACCCGGTAACAGATGCTGAGACTGGGGATAACTTGGAAGGCCTCCTGGGGCAGTGCATATGGCAAGGGCACCTGAATTAACACCAATCGTTTTTTGTCTTATTTGTTAAATCCCTTCTCATCTACAGGAGAAAAGCCAATCGCTGAAAGTCATGTGAATACATCAGAGTGAAGAAAACAAAATTAGGTGTGTTATTATACTTATTTATTTTATGAAGCCCAGTATTTTAAAAAATCAAAAATCAAGGAAAAATAAGATGAACAACTGAGGGACAAGGACATTCTAATCCCCCAAGAATACGACCATAGATGATGTCATCTATTGGATGCACTGGGATGGATTTTCCATTCCAAAATTAGATTATACAAATGAAAACCATTTCTGCCAGTGTTTAAAGAGCTGAGGCTGCAGCAGAATCACTCATCCAGTGTGGCTTTCCAAACGTGTGGACGTTCCAAATGCTTTTGTCTCAGGGAGTCATCCTTGGATCATGAGGATTTCTACAGGGTGTGACTACGTGGGTCTTGGACAGTTGTTCTTCCTTTTTACCATTTTATGTTTTAACACTTCCTGGTGGAGCCATGGCCAGCCTGATTTTTGGTCAGTTGCAGCAATTGTGCTACAGTCAGACCGTTTGGGTCACATAGACCCAGCCACATTATATGTGTAATGGGTCCATCACAAAAATCCCCCCACACATCAATAAAATATAGTTTTCTGGAATAAATGTTCACTAACTCAAAGTTGTGCATTTTTCTCGGTTTTCTAATCAAGTCATAATCATCTTGAATTAGATTAAAGTGTCTCTTTGGTACGGAATTTGGTCCAAACCCCTTGGGTATACGTTATAATCCCTCAGAAATCTTGCCACTGTTTCTCGTCCCTATTCCTACTTCTGACAAACAGGCCTCCTGTGCTCTAGGGAGAGAGCGCTCGCGGCTTTCATCACGTGGCCTGGATCTAATCTGAGTTGCTTTGTCTCTGTCCACTCTTCCTTCATTCATTAGTTCCTTCATGCACTTACTTAAACTTTTTGTGCTCTACTCTTTGACTAATACTGTGCTTAAAAGTGAGAATCCAGGTATGTGTGTAAATGAGATGTGGTCTTGATGATGTTGGACTGGGGAAAGATTTATGACACAGACTTCACCATCACAGCAACAAGAAAAATGAACAACGGGGACTTAATTAAGCTGAAAGGTTCTGCACAGCTAAGGACACAAAAAGTAAAGCAAAAAGACAACCTTCTGAATGGGAAAAGATATTTGCAGGATATCAATCTGACAAAGGGTTAATAATTAGAATTTACAGAGAACTAAAATTAACCAACAGGAAAAAAAAAAAAAGAGTAAACAATCTCATCTTCCTCTGGGCAACATCACTGAATTCTTTTTAAAAGTAGTAGCACCCTTTGGCTGCTATTCCAAAGGGACTCCTCCAGCGAATGATTTCAGTGTGGTCTCATGAACGTTGTGATTGCTGTAAATGGATGCCTCTGTCGAGGTCCAGAACAGAATCCTAGAAAAGCTGACATGGAAGCTGTTGCTGACCTGCCGTGGTTCCTGTCATGTGCGCTTGTTTGGGTGATGTAGGTTTATACATGTCCCTCATCTTACTTTCCCTGCTGTGGCTCCCTGGTGATTTTTCTTGCTTGAATCTCTGACGAGGCCTGTGGCAGAACTCAACTTTCTGTTCACTAGTCATGCAAAGGGTTAACTTCTCATCATTCCCTCTTGAGGACTTGGGATAAACTCTCTCATGAAAGGACAAAAAAAAATGCCTAAATATGTCCAATTCAAGACCCTAGGTTAGAGCCTATTGTTAAAACTTCCTAGTTGTAATGTTTTGAGAACTTCTTCAATATTCTGGCAAATTCCTCATCACCCTTTCCCTGCATCCCACCTGTTCCCCTGCGATTAGCACATGTTGCAAGTAGATTAAATCCACAACCAAAGAGTCCTTCAGCATGTTTTTGAGGGCATGTAGCATACCTATGCCCTCAAATAATCCTCCACATCCTGTACCTCCCCCTCAATTTATAGCAAACACATTAATTCCATCAAGGGAAAAAATTAAATAATATCAGAGATATTTAATATTTGCTGGTAAATATGGTAATCCTCCCATCCCTATGTGTCAGCAGGCTTTCCAATCCTGAAATTCGTCATACTGTTTGTCAAAACAAAATCTTCTAATCCTCGGTAAATTCTCAGAACATTTAAAATACTTTCCTGTAACAGTTTGCCACTCTATATAATGATTCCAGATGGGCACTGCTCCTCCTGGGAGGAATTCTATGTTCCATTGTTTAGAATCTGTTGCTTGATTTAGACATATTGGCCCCCTGTCTGCTCTCCTTAACTCTGCTTCCTGCACGGTTACACGCAACATTACACGGACAGTTTCCACCCCATTCATCCACTTACTGCCTTTGTGAACGATCTTGCAGTTTTGCAATAGAGGGCTGCCTGAAGGTTTTGTTTGCCTTGTGATTCTCTTGCTGTTAATGTTTACATTGTTGTGAATGAGTTTTATCAAGACACTGAACAATTTACTAGATACACTTGTGACATTGATTAGATAAACACACTATTAATAATAATTATTTAAATAAGTGTAAAAGCAAGCTTTAGCCACTTGGAGATGAATCCAAAATTAGGAAAGACAAAATTCTCTTAATTGGATTTAATTTTTAATTTCTTCTGGAAGAAATCACAAATACAACCATCCCGTGAATCTGCTTATGAGGAGATAGTAAGATTCATGCGTAGGAAGAGAGCTGAATTAAGAAAATGGGACATTAGGTACAGTCCTGGATTGTGACTTTCAGGAAAAAATCTTCCCCACCTCTTTGGGAGACAGAAAATTAGGCTTTTTCACCTCAAAAATTCTTTGATTCTGACTTATAGAATTATTATTTGAATTTCAATCAACTGGAAGAGAACACTTTACAAATACATGTTTTGGACACAATTCCACCTATAGTATATATATGAGAAACTTGGGGTGCTCTTAGGGAGCAGCAGGTTCCTGGTTGCAGGTACCAGTAAACAGACTGTGGGCACGTCCCTGAAGAGAATTCACGGGAGGAGCTCAACCAAGCAGCTGTGTTGCCTACACCCTTAGCGTCTAGAGTCTAGTTTCTAGAATAATTTTGGCTTCAAAGAATTAGTGTGGATTTCTCTTGTTTTCTATAATCTTAGGAAAATGTCAAAGGAAAACAAAAAGAGAAAAACAAACTGTTCATAAAATACTTATATATACATGGGTTTCTGATATGTTATCAAGCACCAAGGCCGAAGTACTGTGGAGTCACAGGGGAAACCAAGTGAGGAAGTCCCAGGTCCCCTAACAAACACATCCACTGAAAATGTCATTTGCCTTCCAACTGCCAGGCCATGAACATGGTGCTTTGTCAAACCTTGATCTCAGATTTGCTCTCAGTCTCTGCAGGTATTTTCTACCTGTGCTTTTGATTCAATGATTAATTTAGATCTAGACCAATGCATAATTTTTAGAATGACAGTGATATTTGGCCTTGCCTATTAATCATTCTGGCTTTTCCTACTGAATCTTTGGGAAATAGTAAGTAAAAATATCTATCACATATTAATAGAACTTTTCCCTATAGTGGGCTCTTTAAAGAGGTTGGAAAGTTTGAATCCTATGTCAACCCTGAACATTAGACATAATCAACTCCAAATTAGAGAATAAATTAAGGGTCAGAAAATGAGTCCACTTGGCCTGGTTCCTGGGATCAACCTAAATCAGTGAGGTTCTCTGTACTTCTCCCTTATAGCATGAACCCATTTTCTATTCTCACTTAGGTCATACTGCTTCAGGCCTGATAACTCAGTATTCTGAACCCACAATTCAGCCTGTGCTTTCTCTGTGACTGTCATTAAGCTACAGTAAATGCTCTGCTTTGCCAAGAAACAGACTGTGAAACCAGATGTGACCACTAATCACCAGGTAGGTGTGTAGACCTCACTTGCCCCTGACTTAAGGTTCTATGCACAGTAGAGATGTTTCTCCATAAGTCCCTTAAATACAGAAGTGTCCTGAATGAGAGGGTAAGTGACTCTGACAGAGTATCTCAGAACATTCTGCACTTTGTATCCACCAGAACTGGGCTTGCAAGAGAATCTCAGTTCTTCTCATTAACTCTATTTATTAATTTAATCGCTCCATAAATATTTGCAGAGCGATTTTCATTTGGCAAGCCCTCTCCATACCTTCCCTGAGGGGCGATACTGCCTAGTGGTTAGAAGCCCAGACTGAGACTCAGTTGCCTGGGCTTCCTTTTCAGCTCTACCTATTTCCATCTGAGAGATTTTGGACAGATCACTTAACCTCTGTGTGCTAGGACTGTCCCATTAAAAAAAAAAAAAAAATTCTTCCCAATGTCATGATCAAGACTAACGGTGTTAATAATAAGGGCATAACCTGTGGGGTAGTGCTAAGCTGTTAGCTTCACCTTGCTCCCATCAACAAGCTCTGTGCTCATGATGATCTATATATACTTTCTTTGTGGGTTATCCCAGGCTAGACGGCTTCCCTACCCATGGCCTCTGGACCCCATATATTCAACTACCATTGACTATTTCCACCAGGACATCAGAAGATCCCTTAAAATCAATATGTGCAAAATGAAGCTCATTAATTTCCCCTGAACTGCTTCTCCTCCTGTGTTCCTCATCTCAGTAAAGTAAACCATGTTCAAACAATGTGCATCAAACTAGAAACCCAAGAATCATTCTTGACACGTTCATTTCCATGTCTCCTAACCATTACCGGATTCTGTAGGTGTCATCTCTTCCATTCGCTCAAATGGACACAATTTTCCATTCTATGTGCCAGTGCTAGCTCCGTTTAAATGTTAACTTCTTATTGGGATGATTATAACAATCCTTGAAAACATCATCCTCCATTCAATCTCTGGAGGGATTTTTCTAGACGTCAGTGTTGCCACATCCCCCACTACTGAAAACCCTGCCAGTGCTGGCTGGCATCTGTGCCTCCTGCAGGCCTTGTGAACTCTCCTGCCCACTCTCTCTCCCAGGGCAAGTCCTGTGTCTCACTCCCTCCACTCCTGTTTGAGGTGAGGCTAAACAACCATAGTTATTTCAGTTCTGCCTGGTTTTACTTTCTTTCTCTGTGTTAAGTCCTACTTGACCTTGAGTTTGTTCTCATCTTGGGCACTGACTTCCTAAGACCCTCTTGGTCTGATTTTCCCTCCCGTGGAGTTTCCCTCCCTCTCTCTGCCCGTGCTCAGCCTTGCCGGAGTCTGCTTTTCACTCTGGCCCAACAGCCCCTGGGGTGATGTCTTAGGAGACCTCTTATTTTTAGACAACTGTAACACATGATGACACAAAAAAGATCCCCAAACATACATGCTGAATGGCCAAGTGGATGGATAAGTGAAAGGAGAGCTGGAGAGTTGGGTATGGACAGACAGATACATGTGAGTGGGAGCACAGCGCAGTGGTGGGATTCTAGCTCATTACATGAGCAAGAAGACATTTTAGGTTCAGACACAAGGTTAATAAAGGTCACTACTCCCAAAGCATTGAAAATACTTCCAGGGGACAATTTGTGACTGGGGTGAGACAAGCAGAACACAGAGACACAGGGATGCAGAAGTCAGGGTCAGTGCCACAGACCACAGACAAGGGTGGGGAGTAGATTCATCATTAATGGAAAGAAATTAAGCAGCTCAGTTTAAAGTTATTTGAATTTTGAAAAGACTATGAACTAAGACAAGTGAACTGAGGACCCAGTAAATCAGATCATTAGGCTGCATTTCAGGAAAAACTGTGTTTTGGAACCAGACGTAAATTAACACCATTTTCAAATGCTCAGAGTGGAAAGAGGGCCCCAGTAAAGCTGAGAAGACTCTGAGCATGAGCTCTACTTCCCTATTTGAATTTGAGATAGCTCATTTCCTGAAATCTGGATGGAATGCTGGCCTTGTAACCTCGGCTAGTAATCTGAAGGATATTGAGTAAATTCAGCCATCTCTGAAGCATGATTTATTAGGGGTATGATAGGAACATGTTTAACCTTGAAACCACATTTTGTAAATCCCTAATTTCACAAATGTGGTTGGAAAGTTAAAGCAGACATTATAAGGAAGCAGGAGGGGAAATAGAAGGTGCCTATATTAAGGATGGTTATGCCTTAGTTTATAAAATAATGTAGTTTAGATAAACAGAGCATATTATAAATGCATCTCTTGGTGTAATTATTAGGCCAAGGCAAAATGACTTGGACGTGGAAAGGAGGCCTTTGCATTCTGTTTGTATAAAGAATCTAGTTTCTGCACCAGAGAGCACTGGCCTATAGGGGGCACTGCTGAGCTGCTGGCTGGAGGAATTTCATTTTCAATTCTTTTTCCTTCCTTTAGTGATCCAACACTGGTAAGCACAAATGTCTCAGTCATAGCCTGGCTTGACCAGGACTTAGAAGAATCAGAGGTTTGCAGTCAATGGATTGAGACTGAAGTTTGAATGTCCAGGCTAGCATCACAGGTATAAGGGCTGTGGCCTCCCAGAGCCCCTACTTCAAAAAAACCTACTCTTGGTGCAGTGCTCTGCTGTCACCCTCTTGTAATTCTTAATAATTTATGAACAAGGAGCCCCTCATTTTCATTTTTCATTGAAATACAGAAGTTATGCTGGCCGGGCTGGCTAGAACAGAGAAAAGCAAAACCTTCGTTTTCTTACTGGGAAATGGAAACAACCAGCCCTGGGAACTGATTCTCTTGGAAATACAATGGAGTGATAGAGTCAGATGCGCTTTTGTGAACAACTACGAATTATATGCAACCATTCATTGACTAAGAATTATTCTTCTGTCACTCCTAGTATTCAATGCCCATGGTATTCTTCCATCCTGGAGTATTGAGGGCTCAGGGAAACCTTGCTCAGTTATGCCTACCCTTGGTTACTTAAAAACAAACTGTTTCCAAACAAAGAGAGTGTACAAAAGCTGGCCACAGAGACTGTCCCCTACCACAATGTGGTTCCAGAAATGCCCTTCTACCCCTGCCTCCTTAACCAGAAGTTCTGGCTCACTTGAGGCCTTATCTCTGTGGTGCCCCCTATTAACCTGGCCCCATGCGGGGCATTTTTCTCTGGTTTGTCATCTGAGACTACCTCTCTTCCAAGACCACATTCTGAGTTCCTGCATCCTCAGGCAGAAAAGTGAATGCAATAATCCTCCTGCCAGCCTCAGCCAGAAAGGGGTCTCTATCCACGGAGCTCTCACCCCCTCCTCCCATGTTTCTTTTTCCCTTTGTGTAAAACTGCTCTATAAGACTCATCAAATTGCTAATTGTAGTTAAATACCCGATATGTAGCTGATGGGTCAGAGTCTCTCTCTAATGGGCACATGTATTTGTGGGGCTGTGCCACACGGTAGTCCCCTGCAGGACGTCCCTAACATATTTGTCAGTGATGCATTTTGTAAGAAATGCTGGCTCTGAAATGAAATGAATGTTGAGGGAGCCACAGTAGAAAATGAAATATTTGGAACATTCTAGTTGTCACTGCTTTCCATCCCCAGAGGCCAGTGCCATAGCAAAAGTGTCAATTGTCACTTTCAAAACTACCACCATGGCTTCCTAAACTGGTTTTCTCACTGCTGTTCTGACTTCTACAATCAGATCCATAGGACATAGGAAAAAACAGAAGCATGTTTTTTCATATAAATCCACACCTTCATATCATGGATTTAAACTCCTTACCTGTCCCCCATGTGTCCCAGCTGGAATGAACCCTGAACACCCAGTTGTTAGCCCTACATGGTAACCTCTCCAACCTTGTGGGGGCCAAGGCCATCATGCATTCCCCTCTAGCTGGGTAGGTCTTCTTCCAGTCCTCCAAGAGTCCTGGCACTGCCCTTCTGGGGACCAGCATAGGGGCAGTTTTTCCCTCTCCATATCTCTCTGGTCTTGGGCTCCTCCTTGGGACATTCATCAAGGAGCATGCCCTGAGAATCCATCTGCTCTCAGCCTTCCTCCTGTAATGCTACCTTGAACAGAATGTGTGAGACGTGTAGCTGTGCATTTGCTGGGTATCGTGTTTGCTTATAGGTGACACCACTGCAGGACGGACTGTAGATTCCAACTCCCAGGGTGACAGGCATGTTGGCTCTTTTCTTCACTAGTTTGTCCTCCAGCAAGGGAGGACATTTGTCTTCAGCAAAATAAATAAAATTGAATAAATGAATAAAATTGAATAAATGGATGAATTTGTTAAAGTAATTAATTCTGTGATCTACTCTGATTGGCTCTACAGATCATCATAAAAATCCAAACACACATAAAACATTCTCCTAAGCCAGAGAAATTCAGAGTTATAAGTGAGTGTAGTGAGAACGCTTAAGCATGCATGGGGAGAGGAGACTCAAGAGTCTGAAGCCTGACTTGACCACTTCTGCTTCTGACCAAGGTGGAGAAATAGGAACCAGACCTACGTCCCCACTTGAAATAACTAAAATAAAAAAAAAAAAAAAAAATAGGAAACACACACATACATGAGGAAACAGTGGTACGTATGAACTTGCACTTCAGGAAACGTGAGACATTGAACCCTGAGGGAAGGGAGCCAAGGAGGTGATAAAGTGATATTTGCAATTATCCCAGATAATTCCCAGGCCATGGTGGAGGAAGGACAGGCCCAGGTGGAACATAGGGTCTCTCTGAGTGGAAGATGGAGCTGGGAATTTAGAGAGCTCACAGATCCGTGTTTGTGAAGCAGAGTACAGAAAGAAGAGAGAGACACAGGGAGAGATAGAGAGAGAGAGAGAGAGAGAGAGAGAGAAAACTTCAAGATAAGCATAGGGCTCCTCAGAAGCCTTCAGCTAAGTACTGACCAGCCCATGTGTGTGAGGACACTGCACAAGGCTGGAGAAATTGTGATCTTGAAAGATAGATAAAACTAACTTGGGGGCTCATAGAGAGAAGGAAATATTCTAATTTCCACCAGCCAGTATAGGAAATATCATAATTCACTGGCATAGAGCACCATACTCTGAACATTCTACTCACTAGTGGGGAAAATAACTATTAGCTCTGGTCTTACCCAGCAAAATAAGACTTTACGGGACCAAACTGTTTCCAAGGAATTGATTCACATACCAGATAAAAAAGTTCAAGAATATCCTTACAAATACAAAAATATCCAGCACATAATAAGGTAAAATTCTCAAATGTAGCATAGTCATAGATGAGGAACTAGCAAAGATAGAGGTAAAAAGATCAATTGTTGAAATTGATCCAGGTGTGATACAGACGTTGGAATTAGCAGGACAAGATGTTAACATATTTGTTACACGTGTACTCCACATGTTCAAGAAGCAGAGGAAGATTCACAGAGATATAAAAGATTCCTGTCAAACTCCTAGAAATAAAAATGGCACTATCAAGGATGAAGGATCTCCCATGTGGGCATAACAGATAAAGTACAGCAGAAGATACTCTGGTTTCTCTCCAGATCCTGTAACTCTTACATTCAGATGTGTGTGTATAATACACACACACACACATATATGCACATATGTGTCTCTATATATACACATACTATAGAACAGCAGATTGGTGAGTATGAAGACCTAGCAATAGAAACCATCCAGAATGAAACACAGAGAGAATAAAGACAGGGGGAAAAAAATTAAGCTTCAATGAGCTGTGGGATGACATTAGATGGTCAAATAATATGGGTAATTAGTGTCCCCAAAGAAGAGGAAAGGGCAGAAAAATATTTGAAGGAATAATGACCTTACATTTTCCAAATCTGATGACTTCTGTAAACTACAAAACTAAGTAGCTCAACAAACTCCAAGTACAAAAACCTTGAAGAAATGGACACCATAGCATTTCACAGTGTAGTTGCTCAAAACCAATGATAAAGATAAAATTATAAAAGCAGCAGTGTGAGTTTGTGTGTTGGGGGAGGGTGTAGTGTCAGATACAGAAACAAAGATCAGGTGGACTCAGATAGCTCAGGGCAGAGTGGGCAAAGGTCTTTTACTTCCCTGCCCTTTGTTTTCCCGGCAGGAGGACTGAGGCTGGGGAATACTTCGGTAGCTTCCCAGATGTGGCTGGCACAGAATCAGGCCCACCAGGGGGTGGTACATTTTCCTTATGCTTGACCACAAGAGGGAGAGAGATTAGGTGGCTGCCTGGCCCTGGGTGTTGTGATAGGGATAGAGGTGTCCAGGCAGAGAGCCCCATGAGGTGGGAACAGCGGCCCTCCTGCATCTGACAATCACTGAAAAAGGCACCAGACTATGGAGGAGTGTGACGCACCAGTTAGACGGCACAGTGAAATGGCACATACAACCGTGCCCTCACCTCTTCACGACCATACCGAGAGTCCCGCCTGAGCCCTTCTCTGCTTACACAGCCATCCACCCTGCTTTTCCAGCTGTCTGGGGCTTGGGTTGCAGTTCATTGTTTATAGCCCTGTTCTCAGAGTGACAGCTGGCTCATAGCAGGGGGTGACAATTCCTTATCTCCACCCCTCACACCCTGCAACCTGAAGATCCCAGAAGAAAATAACAAACATCCACTCCAGCTTTAATAAACATGCTTGGGATGATGTAAGCATTGTAAGCATTCTTTTTTTTTTTTTTTTTGTTAAATGCACACCTGACTTACAAAAAATATATAATATATATTGGATGGTGCCTGCTATTCAAAGGAGTAGGGCGCCTGCCCCATATACAAGAGGTGGTAGGTTCGAACCCAGCCCCAGCCAAAATCTGCAAATAAAAAAATAATAATAAAATAAAAAATATATATATAATATATATTACCTTGTCTCTCATATATGGTTTATTTATTTTTATTTATTTATTTATTTTGCAGTTTTTGGCCGGGGCTGGGTTTGAACCCACCACCTCCAGCATATGGGGCCAGCGCCCTACCCCCTTGAGCCACAGGCGCCATCCCTCACATATGGTTTAAATGTTATTTTTTTCTTGAGATAAAACAAATGATAATTTAGATGATCCAATCATTTCATTTTAGATTTCTAGCTTTTTGTGAATGGTTACCAGACCTGAGAATTTTCTATTTGCTGTCCTTATTTTGGAAGCTCTTTAATTAAATTGCCAAATGATTAAGAAAGTCAGAAGATTGCATTAATTCCCATAAAATAAATTTTGACATTAAGTATAAATTAAATCAGCATGAACCAGGAAGGAGAGATTGTCAGCCCTCTGGAATTTTCACTCCTCATCTATATTCAGACTCTTCCTGTGCTCAGCAGTGTAGATGCCCATGACCCAGACATCTTCCAGTCATTCTTTAGCCTCTGGTGTTGGATGAGAAGGAAATCCCACAGAAATACCTCTTCTCCAGAAGAGAAGAGAGTTTCACAAGCAAATCCTTTGCTTCTGGTACAAATCCAATTTGTAAAAGAGCTGAAGGTTGAAGCAAGGGAAGACTGCGCATCTCTGCCCAACATGTCCCCAAAGGAGCTCAGGAAAGCATGGGGTCCCCCAGCTTCTAACCAGTCATGACAATCAGCATTACCTTGTCCTTGTATTGGACCTGGCCCTGACAATGAGCAGGGTGCTGCAGGAATCAACATACCCCCACACTCCTATCTTGCACCGGAGTCTATTGCAGCCAACTGCATGGCCCCTGATGGCTCCAACCTGAGCCTGTCTCATCTCCCATTCCACTGTCTCCTCCTCACTCTGGCTCTGGCATCATCCTTCAAAGGTCTATTATACGAACAGAGCAGCTAGCAGATAACAGCCTGGCAGGCAGACTGAGACCTGCTTATGAGATCACGGTTAGAATCCTCATTGTAACTTGCTGCTCAAGGTTGTAGAGAGACCAGGAGCCCACACCACACATGGCAGAGATAAATCCTCTGCAAAAACCTGGAAAGTCTGGTTGACAACTCGAGCCCTCTTGAGTTCAGGGTCAGCCTTTTCTTCAGTCCCTTCACATTATGTTCCTGTGTGGACAGTAAACAAACACACTGTGCCCGTGGCATGTGAGATACGGAGTCCTGAGGAATGTGGAGAGACAGGGCTACCTGTCACTCAGGACTGCCCAATGCCTGTGGGCGTGGTGTAAACATGGCCTTCCAGCACGTACACTAACCTGCCAGGGGACTGGCAAGATACCCCTGTTATAGAGACATCTCAATGAACTCCCATGACTTGGGTCAGACTTGGGTCTTCCCAGCTCTGAGGGCAATGCTTTAAGTGCTGAACTCCCCAGCAGCCTTGGGACCTGCCTACAACTCTTGTACCTTCATGCCTGCACCTCACCCTGTAATGCAACCTCTCCAGGCACATCAGCCGCAGCCACACCTGCCTGCTGGGTCAGACACAGCCAAGCCCCGTCCCACACCACACGCTGTCCTAACGCTCTACCCATCCTTCAGGGCCCAACTAAATTCACTCTTCCCTTTCCTGCCTTAGCACGTTCTTAAAATTCAAATCAATGTTTTACACTTCTGAAAATCATTTTGTCATTAGTGGGTTTAGTGCTATCTGAGAAGCACTGTTTCCAGTAAAAGAGAAACGAATTGGCCACCTTTTGTGGTGCAGAGATGAGGAGAAGAGAACGTGCTGGATTGGAGAGAATACGTCCAGAATACGGTAGTACGTGTCCCCAGACCTAGCACAGAGTAGGAATGCTGTCAACACCTGCTGACCGTATGGCCCAGACTATCCTGGTGAGGCTGTTTCCAGGCAGCTGCTGCAGCAAAGTCCTTGATGCCCCGTGGCATCCATGTTCTGGGCTAGCGAACGTGCATACCTCACCTGCCCTGTGCACGCTGCTCACAGCTCAGGGGCGGCAAAGGCGAAGCCCTGGACAGGAGCAGTAGCAGTTATTGGTTTTTCACAACAAAGTAAACTTCTTTTTTGAGCAGCCTCTCCCCACTTCATGGAAGATTGTCTACTAGGTGGTCATCTGGGCGGATCTATCTCTCCATTAGGAGTGCCATGTAATCCTTTTCTACCATACTTTGTTTTAATTCTCTAAAGGTTCTTACCAGTGAGGTGGCTTATGTCATGTTGATGATTTTCTTTATCCCAGAATGGTATGGAGGATTCCTTTCAAGGACTAGTTATCCCGATGACCTCCTTTCCCTCCTTTCCCCCTTGATTTCTTTTCATTCATTTGTTCCTTTATAGATTATTTGTTCCATAACAGGGCTGTCTGCAAAGACCAGTGAGAAAATAACTGTTTTGGAGAAAATAAGCTGATCAGCTCTTTCAATGCCGTGAAGATTATGTGCCAGGAATCAGTCTGGGCTGTGGGAATGCAGAGATGAATGACATTGTGTCTCTAAGCCAAATTTGCTCATCACTCAAAGTAAGGTACACACATATAAGTCATTGTAAAACAGCAAGATGAATTCTACCACAGAATTATAATTAAATCTGTTGGAAGGCTCCCCATATCTTTATGGAAAAGGGATAATGTGTTCTAGGCCACGGAGGTGATAGGATGACATAGGTAAAAATAAGTAGAAAGCATTATATTTGGCAGTAGTAGGAATAGCGGAAGAAGTGACAGCAGTGACAGTGGTTATAAATAGCTTGGCACTGACACTCAAGAACAACAGAGCAACCTTCTATTGAATGTGCACTATGGGGTGAGTTCTGTGCAAACAGCTTCAAGCACATTATTTCGTTTTGTCTTCACCATACTCCTGTGAAGCACATACTTTTCTTATTTTAGATCATGTGAAACCTTTGGACATTTAAAAAACATTCCCTTCAGTAATTCCTATGCATTCCCACAACCCAGACTCATTCCCGGCACATAATCTTTACCGCATTGAAAGAGCTGATCAACTTATTTTCTCCAAAACAGTTATTTTCTCACTGGTCTTTGCAGACAGCCCTATTATGAAACAAATAATCGACAAAGGAACAAATGAATTAAAAGAAATCAAGGGGGAAAAGAGGGAAAGGAGGTCATCGGGATAACTAGATTCCTTGAAAGGAACAGGGAAAGCAAGCATTCAGCCTGGGGGCCGGGGGCCAGGAATCAAGGCTAGAGGCACAGCATTACATCTAAGTGAGGTTCAAGAACATTTGTGCAGCCTTAAAAAAAGATGGAGCTTTACCTCTTTTATGTTTACATGGATGAAACTGGAAAATATTCTTCTTAGTAAAGTACCTCATGAATGGAAAAAAAAAATCCAATGTACTCAATACTACTATAAAACGAATTTATAATCACTCACACTTTCATTTTTTTTTTTTTAATTAAATAATAGCTGTGTACATTGATATGATCATGGGGCATCATATACTAGCTTCATAAACCATTTGACACATTTTCATCCCAATATTCAACATAGCCTTCCTGGCATTTTCCCAGTCACCGTGGCATGACATTTACATTT
>CAUYPK010070958.1:0-10086 GCA_963574355.1 Loris lydekkerianus | reverse complement strand
TGCTTTTTTCTGATTGCCATTTGCTTGAAATATGGATGACCATCCTTTTACTCTGAGTCTATATTTATCTTTTAAGTTAAGATATGATTCTTGTATGCAACAAACATCTGGCCTGAGTTTTTGTATCCAGTCAGCTAACCTATGTCTCTTTAGAGGACAGTTTAAGCCATTCACTTTAAGATCGCATTAATGTACACAGCTATGATTTAATAATAAAATAAAGTAAAAAGAAAAATAGCAGAGGCTGGTGAGCACTGAAATGCACACAGGAGGTCTCAGGACGTGGGGCTGGTGGGTGTGTCTGAGGAGCAACAGGGAATAGTGAAGAGTTTTTCAATATCCTGAAACAACTCCCCACTGCTAGGCCAAGTAGCAGTCCTCATGTGCCTCAGCTCTTCTGACCTTGCATCACGTGCCAATGTCGATAGCTGTTGTCACCAGTCCATGGGCTTCCCCTTTGGTACTTGGAGATTCTCTTTATGCACTTAAAAGGCATCATTAGTACCAAGTGGCTATTAAAGCAGTTTTGCTCTTCAGAATGATTTTCTGAAGCAAATGCAGAGGAAACGTGTTGAGGGTTGAAGTCATTAGCTGCAACCACAGAAGGCCTGACCGTGGGCAATTGTGCCATTAATCTTGATAAGGAGAAGTGTGAGCAATTCATAAAATCTGCTGGGTGAGGCTGTTCCCCTAAATGGACACCGGAGTGAATGACCCTATGTCTTTGCTCTAGGTAGAAGGGATATGTGTGAGCAGTGACCTCGTCTTTGCATAATAATGAGCAGCAGTGGGGACACAACAGTGACTCCAGGCCTTGCTGGGGAGGCAGACCGACGGGGCCAGCCGGGGTGTAGAAATATGAGAGATGTCACAGCTGGCAATGCTTTCGGTATTAATGGGTGAATCTTTGCAAGAGTCCTGTAAAATAGGCACTACTATTATTCCCATTTTAGAAATGAGGAACTTGAGGTCCAGAGAGGTTATTCCACTTGTGTGAGGTTATACAGCTAGTAAATGGCAGAGCTCAGGTAACTTTGTTTCAGAGCCTGTGTTTTTACCACTTACATATACAATATAGTCTTCGAGTGAATACATTCAGCTTTCTTCTGCCTTCACTTGGAGGGAAGATCATAGGCTTTGAGGTCACACAGACACAGATTTGAACTCCAACTCTGCCAGTTCCTGACTAGTGGACCTTGGATAAGACAAGTCGCTTATTTAAGATACAGTTTTCTCATTTATAGAGTAGAGAGTTACTATAAAATTATATGAAGCATCAGGCACTAACATCACTTGGGTACACATCACTACCCTCTTCTTCCACACTGGGGTTCAACTGCTGTGTTTTCTGGGCCAGGACATTGATTAGGGGGATGTGGATAGACTGCAACCAGAGCCTCTGCAGAGAGGGGCCACCCCAGTCCACTGCACAAGAGCCAGTGCCCTCTTCCCTGTCACCTAACTGGCCTCTTCCATTTTGGGTTCTGCAATAGAGTTTATAATAGACTGGATATTGTGTCGCCCTAATATACATATGTTGAATCCCTAACCCCCAGTGTGACTGTATTTGGAGACAGTCCTATGAAGAGATGACAAAAGTTAAATGAAGCCAAAAGGGTGGGCCCCTGATCTTACAGGTCTGGTGCCCTTAGAAGAAGAGGAAGAGGCCCTACCTGGAGCTCTCTCTCCCCTCCATGTGAGAACATAGTTAGAAGGTAGCTATCCACAAGCCAGGAAGAGAGCCCTCACCAGGAACTGAATCTGCTGCTACCTCGATTTTGAACTTCTTAAGCTCCGGAACTATGAGAAAATAATTTCCATTGTTTAAACTATTCAGTCTGTGTTATTTAGTTATAGCAACTAACTAATATAAACTCTCATGTCCATATATGGAATGGGAGAGTAGAGTCTGGAAGTGTATTCAAAACCACATCTTCAACAGCTATCCAATTCTGATAAAGATGGCTTCAGATTTTTTGCTACTCCTCCCATGGAGCAGTAGAGTTGACATTCCCTCCTCCTGAATCTGGGCAGGCTCTAGTGACTTGCTTGACCAACAGAATGCAGTGGAAGTGATGTTCTGGCACTTCTAACAATAGGTCACTTCTTGCCTTGCAAAGTCCACCAAGACCTCTTTGCATTCTTGCTCTGGAAACCCAGCTGCCATGATGTGAGGAAGCTCTAGCAGCCCATGAGGAGCTCTGTGGGGAGTGGAACAAGGATCCTCCTTGAAACAGATCCTCTAGTTTCAGTAGAGATGCCTCTTTTAATAGCACCCGGAGCAGAAACAAACTATGCCCATTGAGCCCTACCCTAATTGCAGATCCATAATTTGGTTTTTTAAAACTTTATTTTATTTTATTTTTAGCCATCAGGTTTAGAGGTGATTTTTCCACCGCAATACATAACTATACATCAAGAAGCACTTCCAAAAGACCTCCACCCTTGTTCCAAGCCACCTCTGAGTTGCCTGAGGGGTGACTTGGTTGGTGCATGTGCTAGGAGCTCTTATGTGGTTTCTCCAAGCTATTTGCTGAACTTGGACGTCCAAGATTACATCTATCTTTAGGTTCCTTTATCCACCATGAGGTAAAATGTAAATATTAGATCTTAGGAGTTCAGGGAGAAGCCACAGGCTGTTAGATTTTCAGTCACCAATCTTCTTCTCTAACCCATGCAAAGTTTCTAGAAAATGCCATAGAAAGAGAACAACTTGGTCTTAACATTGGCTGTACATCCAGATCACTTGGGAGCTAGGACCCACTTTAAATGGATTTTTTATCTGGGTAAAAATCAAAACAAAACAACACAACAGCTCCCCCTCCAGCTGATTTCATGCACTGCCAGTGTTGAGAGCTACAACTTCAGACTCATCATCATTGATAGCCGCAAGGTTTCCAAAGACTTTAAATAAAGCCCAGTTGGGATTTGGGGAACAGTACAAATGAGGGAATCAGGTGAGGGAAGATGTCCGTCTCTGATGATCCCATAAGTGACAATCATGCTCTACATTAATACAGATCAAGTCACCAGAGAGTAGGTTATGTACCACTGGGAATGTGACCTGGGCTTCTTATGGCATTAAATAATGCTGTCTCTCAACATACCCCAAATGATTCCCTTTCAAATCTCTTTAACTCCTCTGAATACACAAGGGAGAAGTCTGTTTGGTGCTAGCTTGCCTTTAACAACTCTTCAACTCTCTCTACCCACCACAATTCAAGTAACACGGATCTAAATCCTTATGCCCTTATCGGCCAGGTGGGAGAGGCATAGAACTCAATGAAAGAGTCACATCTCCAGGGAGCAGGAGAAAACTGAGTCTTGGAGACATTTGGTGACTTGCCCAAGGACTCAGGCCATTATTGCCCAACCCATGTTACTTAACTTCTAATGAAGAAAATTATGCTGACAGAGGGGATCCTCTACCATCTAATCAGGAGATATGCATTGGGTCCCATTTCTTATTCTGATACCAAAGTAAAGGCAAAAAAAGAAAAAGTCTCACTAGGGATAGGGGAGGATGCATGGAAGGCGACAGAAAGAGAGAATGAGTCATGAGGAAGACTATGATGTGGTTTAGGAGAAAACTTTCAAATGTTTTGTGGGGAAGAAATTTAGTTCAAAACAGAGAGAGCTTTCTAATACCGAAGCTGCAGCTGGCTGGGTCAGAGAGAACTGGGTCCTCCATCAGTTCTTTCATTGGCTTAAGACATTGTCTTTCTCTCCCAGTGGCTTTGCTCAGATGTGTAGCTCCTTGACTGCATGTTCAAGTTCAGGGCCAGAATTCTCTCACATGCCAAGGAATGGGGGACTCCTATGGTGCTTCCAATCCTGGAATCCTAAACCATCTTTAGGCAGCTAGGAGAAGTAAGTTAGCCTCCTAGTTCTCCTCATCCTGTTCCCCTCCAATAACAATAAGCCTTTGAGCTTTAGGATGGAGGAAAAAGAGCTGAACCGGATGAGGAGGTTGAATGTGAATCCAGATTAAATCCTGCAGAAAATGTTGGCACCTGTTACTGGGATGTGATTTACTCTTGGCCAATAGCAGGTGTCCTAAGCCTTCTTGCTGAACTTAGGGTTTGACCAGTTGAGCCACCACTACACAGGACAGAGCCCATCAGAGTGCCTGGGGTGCTTGTTGAAAAGACAGATACTGAAGCCTTCCTAGTGTGCTTCTTTAGTTATGAGCAGATTTTGATGGTAGAGATCCTTTCTGTTGTTGACAAGCCATCTAGTTTATGATAGCTATTTACCATAACCATAATATATTAGTCTGGCACAAAGTAAGAGCTTCTGAAGTTCTTCTTATTGTTAACAGAACCTTAGAGCTAAAAGGTCTAAGATCATCAGATTATGTCATGGAGATCAAGTGAGTCCAATGCCCATCTAGAGACTCCTGGCAGGAGAGGAAATCAGTAGAGAAAGCAGCTCCTGGGTGTGGGTGGTGTTTCTTTTCTCCAGGGCACACAGCTGTCCAGCTGTGTGAGAAGGAAGAAGGGGCACATTTGGAGGTCCAGCTGCTACAGAGTCTTCATACCCAAGAGCCTCAACTTTCTGCACTTAATCAACACTCACTTTGTAGGGCTGAACTCATGGTCCAGCTGTGGCAAAGCAGGCCCAACAGAGAGGGCAGGGCTCCATCCTCCCCCCATTGCTCTGGTGTTTAATCAAAACTGTATTCAGAATATGATTCGGGGAGATTATACTGAGAGATTTGCAGAAGGCTCTCAGCGGGGGCAGAGATGTGGGAACAGATTGCCACTGGGGGCCTGAGGCTGGGATAATCACAGGCTCAGACGTGCCATTCTCAGGCCCTTCTCCTGGATGCCTGGAGCTCACCATTGGCCCTGGAGGAAATACCCAGCACCAGGATGGAGGACCGGACCGTCCTGGTAGTTGACAGCTGAATAGTCAAAGTGGAAAGGGTAATGTTTAAACCATATAACAAGGCAGAGTGCAACCGAGAAGGTGAAGTGGGTTTCTGGGATTCCTGGCCAAGCTTTTCAACCCTCTCATAACCCGTTATCTCCAGCCAACGAGGCTCAGATCTTTGGGACAATCTTAGGCTCCTGTCTGGGCTGAGGAAGATAAAGAACATCAAGGCTTCCAGCCAGGTGATGTAGCTGGAGAAATCACTTTCTGGGGTCCTGGGTGGTAAGACAGGGCAACCCAGGAGGGCCTCCTTTCCCAAAGGGCTGAAAAGCTGGAGGTGGTATGCAGGTAAAACCTCTGCCCCCATCCCAGTCTCTGCTCAGCCAAATGGCCTGGGTTTAGGTAGGTCCCTTCTCTGATCTGGCCTCCAGTTTCCTATTTCAAGTGTCGACTCAGTATGATTCTAAGGACCCCTATCCCTCCCACAAACTGTCTAGCTGGAGAAAGGAAGCCTCTGCCATCTCTGCAATTTCCTGAGGGGTCTACCTGGCTCCACAGGAGGGGGTGGGGTCGAGAGCGCCTTGAAAGAAACCTCCAGCTAATGCTCTTTATTACAAGCGTTAATCCCACAAAGCCTACTGGAAATAATGTTTATCTTTTCACAGTTTAATTTTCTGGACCCTAAGCCGCAGGTCAGTGAGGGCGACTGGAGTGTCTCAGGGGAAGCTGGGGGGTGGGAGCAGCTGTTGTCTAGGAACAAAACGAAATCAGGGTCTCTGAGAGGAAGCAAAGGAGATGGGGCAGGTAGGAACAGAGAAGGGGCATCAGACTCTGAGTGCAGTCAGCGTCTGTAAGTGGGGTGCAGTCTCCACCCCACTGAGCCAGTCCATCTGAAGAAGAGGTTTGTGTTTTTGTAATTCATGACCTCAAAAGTCCCTTCTCGGGGCGGCACCTGTGGCTCCAGGAGTAGGGCGCTGGCCCCATATACAGTGGGTGGTGGGTTCAAGCCTGGCCCCGGCCAAAAAGAAAGTCCCTTCTCACTCCTCAGGGGTGGAGAGGCTAGGAAGAATCCACCTTTCCCCTCCACAGCCTCCAAGCATCTTAAAACTCCTCCTACCAAGGAGGCTGACTTTCCTCACCCCAGACATAGGTGATAGGATCCACCATGGCCTGGAGGGTTACTCAGCTAGTATGAGCCCAGCATTAGAGACAGGGCTCCTAGGCACACACTCTGGCTGCCTTCCCTTCTGCCTTCCTGCCCCTGACAGCTCCCCGAACTCCCCTATTAGGGTGCTGGCCCCAGGTCCCTCCTTCCCTGCGACTTCCTGTGCACTCACGGACTGGCTAAAGCCTAGGCCTCTAGACCCCTTGTGCAATCCCAGGCAGCCTCAACCAGCTGATTGCACAGGCACCTTTAAATCTGCTACCCTGACCCCTACCAAGGGACACTGCTTCCACAAGGGACGAAGCCCCTTCCCTGCTGATCCGATCCCATAGGCTGACCTGTGCAGGAAGTGTTTGTTGACATTTTTGATCAAAGGAAACGAATGCCCCCTCTGGCGTCATGCTGATCCCACAAGCTGTCTGACATCAGGCTGTTCAGTTTCAGGGGGGAATCTTGGTCCCCATCACCTCTCCCCTCGATAAACTTATAACCCAAAAAAGGAATCCAGAAGCAAGTACAGCTTTCAGTGCAGCTTCCTGACCCCTCCCACCATCTCCCAGCCTGGCCTAGCGAGTTGGTTATGCAGGGCTTGGTCCACTGCAGGTGCAAGACTGTCCTTCACCTTGTCAGTTTCTCTCCCTGCTAATACAGGGGGACTGAGGTCTGCAGCCCATGCCCAGCTGTCTCCACAACTCCTGGCTACATTCAATCCTTGCCTCCACCCCGACCTCTCCAAGCACCCCTGGCACAGATAGGCCACACAGCGTGGGTTTGGACTGATTATTTTTAAGGACAAAAGGGGTGAGGAGGGAGAAAAGGTGCACATAGATCTGAGGGGCCAGATCTGTGATGAACTTACAAAGTGAAGGGCAGGTGGTCAGCAGGAATGGCCCTGAATCCAGCATGGGGCAGACCCACCCAGCCTCCCATTTGGCTTTCCCCAGGTGCCCTGCCATCTCCTCTAAGGGAGCTGCTAAGGTACAAGTCTGCCCACCACCCCCAGCTCTGCATGCAAGGACAGCCACTTAAGAGGGCTTCTGTGTCTGTCTCCTAGGTAAAGTGAGAGCTTCTGGTCCCTGGCAAGGTCTCAGCTTCTTAAGGTGGAAGTGAGTTTGAAAAGTGGGGCCCATTTCCAAGATTCTTCAGGAAATCACAGCCTTTGCGCTCACCTGCTGAGAGAGGAAAGGATGGTTAAAACCTGCTTCCTGGCAATTCTTAGGAAACCAGAGGTCAGCCATGTCTCAGTGGAGACAAGCAATTTGCCTGCCCAAAGGTGACATTTGTACCTGTTATGTGTCAATTCAAATAGTGTAATTCACTTTTCTAAACCAGTAGCTAATCCTGAGAGATATTCCTACAAAGGGCAGAATCTGCCAGGACTTGCTAGAGGCTGCCTAAACCTTTGTGGGGTGAAATCACCTTCCACCAGGCCTTTAATACAGCCAAAAAGCCAGCTATGGGCCAGGGACACTGATTGGCAGTCACAGCCTGCTTGGGGATGAGTGCTTTCCAGGGACCGACCCTGGGCTTGAAGTTGTTGAACTCAGGGGCTGTCTACACTGCTCAGGGGTTTTAGAGGGCCACAGAGAGGGCTGCAAGCTTACTTAAGCACTAACCTTAAACTCATAGTATGTGTCCCGCCCCACCCCCTTAGACATGTGCAAAAGCCCTAGTGCCTACCTAGCCCTAGAAAGCCCTGGGAACCAGCATAGCGGGGCCAGCTGGTCTCCCCTGAAGGCAGGTAGTGGATAAAGGTGTTGTGCTAGGGGGGCATGGTGACCCCACCTAGTGGAGTGACCATTTCACCAGGTGACACCTGGTGCACAGATCTGGGTTGTCCATCTCTTCAATGTCTCTAAGTGATCCTAGGAAAGTACTGCCTCCCTCTGAGTTTATTACTATTATTTGGCTTTCAAATGAGGGAGCACAAGAACTTTTATCTCCAAGCTTCCCTTTGAAGGAGTGCTGGGGAACAGTGTCACTCCAGGTCTGCACCTGGAGCACCAAGGAGAGGCAGAGAGGGGGTGCGAAGACCTAGCAGGGCAATGGGTGGGTGTTTTTGGAAACAGACACCCCCAAGCTGTTGGGGATCCGCTACCTTCTGTTCCAGACCGGTATTGGCACTGAAAGGCAGGCTCCCTCCTCCGCGGGCACAGCGCACAGTTCAGCGGTGGCCCCTGCAGGGCACACCTGGAGTTTCCCCCTCGGGAAGACTCCTCCTACGGCACGCGGAGTCTCTGGGGACCGCGGATCGCCAGGCGGCGGAGGCTGGAGGCTGTCCGGAATCTTATGGCGCTCAGGACTTCATGGCCTGGGCCGGTTTGGGGATGGACCTTCGAAAGCGCTGGCTGCCACAGTGTGTGCCAGAGACCAGATGCGCGGGTTCTCGCTGCATGGGTAATGCATGGTAAACCTGGGGCCGCCAGGCTCTGAGGAGAGGAAGTCAGCTTCTCCCAACCCAGGGGGCTTGTGGAAGGAGAAGCGAGAAGCAGCCAGGCCGCACTCCCTGCGCTCCAGGCGGCTGTCTTGAGCAGGGGCGCACGGCCGCGGCAGCGACTGCGCGCTCCTATGGAACTCTGCCAGTCTTTCCGCGGCTGTGGCTACCGCCTCCTCTTCATCAGCTTCCTCCTCTTCTTCCTCCTTTTCCTCCTCCTCTTCCTCTAGGTCTTCCAGGTCACTCAGCCTGAGGCCCCTGGCCTCCTGGCTAGCGGTAACGTCTGCAGGAAATCAAGAGCTAGTGAGAAAAGCCCCAGGGCCCAAGGGAAATCCGCGGGAGTGCCCATCCCGGAGAAGCTTTTAGCAGGCGCGCCCTGCACTCAGGGCATCTGCGCTGTAATTCACCAGACCTGCCACACCACCGCTTCCACTGGCCCCCAAGCTGGCCGCCTGCCCCAGGGGAAAAATTCCCGCCCCAGTCCTGCCCCCAGCCACTTTGCTGACTCCTCTCACAAAAATCTCTACGCCAAGGAAACGCCACTTTGCAATGCCCAGTCCTGGATCTCAGTTTCTTAATTGTAAGAAAGGGGGTGTGTGTGGTGGTGGTGGTGGTGGTGGGGGGGGCAGCTTTTACTCAACTTCATTTCAGCAGGTGGCTGCTGTTAATTTTTTTCACTCAATATATATTCATTGAGCGCCAACTATGTGCCTGACATCTAACACATTAACTGCCGTATGAAGTTTATTTAACTTATGTTAGTTTTGAGCCTGGGGCCACATGAAGCATATATAACTCCCAAGTCTCTTGCACTTTGACTGCCACATTAGAAAATTTGTTTTTTCCTTTGGGGCCACAGTGTTTTATAAGGTTAAGAGATTTATGAGTTATATATATTTCACAAGGCTTCGAACTCTCAACTAGGGTGAGTTAAACACAACTCACACGACAGTTGATGTGCTAGTAAAACACGGTGGCCCCAGGGGGAAAACATCTTTTTTTCCAATGTGCTAAGTATTAAGTGTTTAGGGTACACAACAATAAGACATCTTCTAGGGGAGCTTCCACTTAAAGGGGGTTAGACCAATGTTGCCTAAGTAAACTTTCTTGTAGCAATATATATGGTAAAAGAAACAAAACAGGTTGGCATGATAGGGAACAACTGAGAAGCTACTTTGGCTAGGGTGAGTAGCACTTTGAAGGTGAGAAGGGGGTCAGTGGGGGAATTCCAGGGAGAGGGAAGCGCATAGACCAGGACTTAGGCGGCCTAGGGCTAGAGAAAGCACCCTCCTGAAAAGGTAACCCCCCGCAGGGCGGCTTTAAAAGACCAATCTAATGGCTTGATGGCTTGTAAAATCCCTAAGACTGGCCGTGAGTGTTTTCGGTACCTCTAGTATCACCGTTCAGGCAGCCCAGCGATTCCTCCGCGTCGCCCTCTGTCTTTCTGTCCTCCGCACCTTTGTTCTTGGGAGCCCACGTCATCTTGTTCTCCTTCTTGAGGCGCCGGCGCGCGTTGGCGAACCAGGTGGACACCTGGGTGAGGGTCATCTTGGTGATGATGGCCAGCATGATCTTTTCGCCCTTGGTGGGGTAGGGGTTCTTGCGGTGCTCG
>CAUYPK010070957.1:0-18085 GCA_963574355.1 Loris lydekkerianus | reverse complement strand
TATGCCTGGCCCTCTTTTCTTTTTCTTTTCTTTTCTTTTCTTTTCTTTTCTTTTCTTTTCTTTTCTTTTCTTTTCTTTTCTTTTCTTTTCTCTTCTCTTCTCTTCTCTTCTCTTCTCTTCTCTTCTCTTCTCTTCTCTTCTCTCTTCTTCTTCTTCCTCTCTCTCTCTTTCTTTCTTTCTTTTTCAGAGAGAGGGTTCACTATATTGTATAGGCTGGCCTTAAGTGATCTTTCCACAAAGGCCTGACAAATTGCTGGGATTACTGGCATGAGCCACTGCACCTGGCTCAGGTTTCTTATATCTTTCTGTTTTATGAGGCTTAGCATTTCACCTCATAGCCCATAATAACTGCTGTAGCACCAGCCATTATATTTGCACTCTAGACAAGAAAAAGGAAGATGTGGAAAAATTACCCTCACCTCTGAGTTGAGTTTGTTCCTTTTAAAGACCTTAAAAAAAATGATCATATAACAGCTTTTACTTACATCTCATCAGATACCCTAGCTGCAAGGAAGAAAGGAAACATGCTTATATAGCTTAGAATATTGCTGACCCCATCAGTAGAGTGTGGCTGTTACCGACAAACAAGGGGAAGATTATTTAACAGGCAACAAAACATCTTCACAGCAAGATCTTACTTAGTCATCTCTTTGGAAAGGACTCCCCTGCCCATGTTTCCAAAACAATATCCTTCACTCTCAACCTCCACTCTGAGACATGTTTCATCAAATATATAACTCTCTAAAATTACTTATGTATTTGTTTCCTTATTTAATGATTGCCTTCATCCCCTAGAATATAAGATCTGTGAGAAAACAGAAATTATATCTGTTTTATTCATCACTAAGTTGGACAGCCCAGCAGATCTGTGGCTGAGGATTGAATAGTCCTGATCTCAAAGGGTGACTGGAAGCCTTTCATGAGACGCTGAGGATGAAGGACTGAGTCCCGAGTCTGGCGTAGAGGGGCTAGAACTGGCTCGTTGTTTGCTATTCTGTTTCCCTTTCCCTGCTATCAGCAAGGCCAGAACTCCATTGAGATCTGTCAATGGAATGGAGCTAGAAGTGGTATGATCCACTTCCAGGCCTGGCCCCTAAACCTCCAGGGCCACACCCTCCAGGCTCTCTGTTTCCTCACTGGCCAAAGATTTAGAGGCACCTTAGACTATGGGGAAAGCTAGAATACAGAAGCAATCTGACTTCCTCAGTGACTATGAGGAGCAGAAGTCCCCACCCACACAAGACTGTAACGTGGGTAAGAAATAAACCTTCACAGTTTGGGCCATTGAGTTTGGGGGGTATTTGTTACAGAAGCATTTCATCAGCTTTTACTAGATTGCAAACCACCAAAAAAAATGTGCCTTAAGACATCATCTTGTGTCACATGATTGCTTTGGTTGCTTTCACTTTTACTTTCTCTGCTCTTTCGCCCAGGGTCATTCACATGGGCTACATTCAATTGGAGGGTTGTCTGGGCCAGGGGGTCCACCTGCCGGTGTCTGCCATTTGGTGCTGGCTGTCTATGGGACAGGGTCATCTTCAATTTCCTCCACATGGCTTCTCATCCATGTAGGTGAAACTGAGCTTCTACACGACCCGGTGAGCTTCCAAAGTTCCAAAAGGGCAAGAGAAACTGCAACATCCCTAAGACTTAGCCTTGGAAAGCACCCAGCGTCACTTGTGTCACAGGTAAGTGGTCAAAGCAAGCCACAGATTTAAGAAGGGAAAATGGGCAAACACACATTGCAAAGCAGTGTAGACTCGGAGATGAACTTGTTGGAGGGTTATTATTACCTTGGCCCACCACAAGGGCTTCATGTAGCAGGGAACGTATGACTGGCATTTCTTTTCACCCCCTCCTCTTGCTCTTGTCCCCATGTGACTCTTGTTTCCGCAGTTTCTGCAAAGCCCTCATATGTGCACGTTTGGTGGCAACAGGGAAGTCAATGGGAATTGAATCTCAGCAGGACAAACCAACATTAACCAAGCTCTTGAGCAAAGGGAGCTGCCCTCCTAGGCTTGGCTTGGTGCCTGGAGCTCAGAGGAAAGGTCACCCGCTCCTGCTGGCGGGAGGTCTGAGTCAAATAGCTGTGAAGCCAAACTAACACCCACCTCCACCGCTGCCCTCCACTTCTTTCCTTTCTTGAGAGAGAAAAGAAAAGATTTCTCTTTGTTGTTTGACATTCTGACCTCTGCAGCATGGAAACTAAAAATAATACCCGTGGGGAGAGTGCTGAACATCTGTACTATTGTTCTGTACACTCACAGCCACCTGGGCCACAGCACCGAGATGAGACAGAGAAGAGAATTCGAGACACAAGCATGAGGGCAGGGCTTGAGATTTAGGCCTTCAGCAAGCAAAGCTCAGATTTCTTCTACAACTCCATCCATTCATCCATCCCACGCACCAATTCACTCCTCCGCCCATGCACCCGTTCATCATTCACCCATCCATACATCCACTCACTCACCCAAGCTTGTGTCCACCCACCCATTCTCCCATCATCCATCATCTACCCATCCACCCATCTATCCATGCATACTTTTATTCATGCATCCTTTCATCCACCCACCCATCAAACTACCATCCATCTACCCACTCATCCATGTGTCTATTTATGCAAATATCCTTTCATCTAAGTATCCTTCCATCCACCACCCACCCACCCATTCATTGATCTGTCCATCTATCCCCCCATCCATCCACCAGCCCATCTGTCCATCCATCCATCTAATCACTATTTACTGAGTTCCTTCTATGTGCCTGGCACTATACTAAGAGTTCACTGGTGAACAAAACTCATTAGGGAGCTTCCCTCATGGAGTTTATAGTCTGGAGGGGGATTTCTACTTTCTAAGAAAGTAGAAAAAGAAATAAATGTAAGAATTGCGTTTGGGGTAGGCATCTTAAGCCACTGCCCAGGAGATGACAGGTGAGCATCTTTTCTGGGTCAAGCAGGGCTGTGAGCACAAGTTATCCTCATTACTACCTTATGACATTGTTGCTATTAATATTCCTGTTATTCACAGAGCAATAAGCAGAGGCTCCAAGTAGTGAGACTTGCCTAAGGCCACACAGCTGTTCAAGTAGCAGAGCCCACATATATTTGCCAGTCAAGGAAGAGCATCAGGAGGAGAATTCACTGCATTTGCAGCCCTCTGCCTGCTTTGTTCTGGGTTGTATTGTAAGGTCAGGGCCATCGGCACATGACATCTCACCCACACGGTCATTCTCCTTGCACCTGCTCTTAGTCTGATGACTCAAGTACCCGGGAATGAGATAAACATTAACTCAGCTCGTCTCTGCCAGTCCCCAAGACAGCCACGCCTTTTGTTGGGCACCTGTCCCTGCCTCCAGCTCAGGCTTTCCCTGCCATCACCAGGGCAGTGACAGAGTCTCCGACAAGACTTTTGATATATAAACAGGGATAGTACCTGCTGGTATAAGGAGGGGTGGCCACCACCAGGGCTCTTCAAAAGTGTCTAAGCAGAACCCAGTTTCAGGGGTCCACTGCCACAGATGCGTATGAAACTGGGCAGGTCGCCACCTCTCTCTTGATCTTTGTTTCCATCTGCATTGCCTGCCCATGGGGTTGGTGCCTGCTGAGCTCACTCATCCAGATGTTTCTGAGAACCGACTATGTGCCAGGTTTTGTGATCTGTGGATGTGAAATAGGTCATAGTAACTTCGATTAAAGGCTGCAAGTGACACTTCACCTGAGACTTTGAGGATAATAAGAAGATAACCAGGTAAAGACACAGGAAAGGAATCCCAGGCAGAGAAACAAACATCTGCAAGGGCCCTGATGTGGGACCACGCCTGTCGCAGCCGAAGGCATGGGGAGCCGCCCCTGTGGCTGGCACTTGGAGTGAGGGGCATATGGTATAGGACAAGAGCAGAGAGGCTGGGGCTGGATTACACAGGCCTTTTCAGACAACAACAGGGTTTGGGATTTTGATCAAAGGGAGATAGGGACCCCTTGAGTTGCAGGCAGTTCAGATATTCATGAAATGGGCTCTGGAGACCTACTTGTTGTGCTAAGGACTACACAGAGAGAGGTCAAATGAGCCGTGGGAGCTTCAAAAACAACCTTGAGCTAGATCATAATGTAGCCAAGTATGGATTCTGCAAGAGAGACTGAGTTGGTAGATAGGAGGACATGGGTCAGTGGATTTAACTTGGAACATGGAAATTTATACTATCAAAGGGCAAGGCCCAGAACTTATATGAGCAGCTGCATAATTTGTTTATCTCTTCACAATTGGTTGAGCATCTTCTTGATTACCGGCCCTAATCTTCAGTTATAACACTGTCAATTGCAGGTAACAAAAAAAGGAATCTATTGGCTCTTGTGTTTGAACAGCCCAGGGGCAGACCTTCAGGTATGGCTTGATCCAGAAGCTCAAATGATATCATGAAATTCCATTTCTCTCTATCTCCACTTCTCAGTTTGACTTCCTTGGAGTTTGGATACCAAATCCAAAATGGCATTGGCAGCCCGCATTCCATCTTTATCTGTCCAAGAGCCTCAGACCCATGCACAGACTGATTGATCCACACCTTCACCAACCAAAAGCTGGGGAGACAAGATGTACCAATTGTCTTAGCATAGGCAATTTGTTTTACTACTCACATCCAGGGGTGGAGTCAGCTTCTTTGAAAGCATAGGGAATGCGTGTGAGTGTGGAGGTCCCCACTCTAGCAAAACTGGGGCACTGTTGCCACATAAAAGAGACCGGCAGTAAGCTGAATGAGGAGAACATCCCGTGAAAGGGACAACAATCTCTGACAGGCAAGAACATTCGGGAATGAAAAAGGCTATTTCAAAATTGGCTAAGCTTTGGCAAGGGTCACCCAGGAGCACAAAGGGAAAAGTCAAGAAGCTGAGAGCTAGGTGAAGTGGGGAGAGCCAAGGAAAGCTCCTAGCGTGTACTGAGCTCTGAGCACACAGACGTGATGCCAGGAGCGTCACATTTTCCCAGGAAAGTGCCCACACCGACCAGGTTGGGGATGGGGTGCTCATGCTCAAACCACATGCCCCCTCCAAGTATCAGAGTGGGGGGTATCCCTCCACTATGTTCTGGTACACAGTAGGGGTCTCCTATGGGTTTCAAAAGTATCCAAGGGTGGGGTTCTGAAAAGATCAGAGAAAGGCCTGGGTCTCCCTGTGGGTGGCTTGTGGGCTGCCGAGGACCTTTGTGGCAAATGGAGCAAAGTTCCGTGAGCACAGAGACAGAGAAACAAGATTCTGGTGACATCCTATGACCTGCTAGATCAAGCCGTACTTGAAGGTCTGCCACCTACACAGTAGGCAATGTAACATGGTCCCTGGATACCTGTGTGCTGCATTTCCAGTCATCCAATCCTTGACTCATGAACTTGGCAATTCCTGGCCAGAAGCAATACTCTTAGACCTCTTTCTACTCCGGGACTTCACTTCCCTCATACCTTCCCTCCCAGGCCTCCATACTCATAGGAAACCACTGTCCTGGCTCTCCTGCACAGTCTTGGTTTATGTCTATTGTAGGGATAATTATACCCTATGTAATTCTTCACAGTGACCCTTTCATTCTCAAAGTGTCCTGCTTTACGTGGTAAACTGAGTTACTCCACACGTCCCTCCATTCCAATATTCATTTCTCACAGTAGCTCTGATAGTCCCAAGAGTTGTTAAAACTTGAATCCAAATTATTAACCACCAAAAAATAAATAAATAAAATAAAGAAAGAAAGAAAGAAATCGATGTCCCCCTACAAATGCAGGGGAGACTTAGTCTTCAATGACTACATGCTTCGTACCTCCCTGGGTTTGTTCAGACCCGGGCCTGGGAAGGGGCCCTTTCTGTAGGGACAAGTGGAACAATTTCCTTATAAAGGAGAAAGGGGGGGGGAGTTTCCACATCAAAACAGCTCCAGTCCTAAGGGTTTCCCTGCCTCCACCCCCTCCTGTGCCCGTCCTCATTCATCCCCACAATAAACCCCTTGTTTTAAGGTAACTCATCTGGGTCTCCTTTTCCTGCAACAAAAAGAGGTGTACCTAAAATAGGCCAGGGCCTGGGCCTGTGGCCAAATTTAGACTCTAAAAACTGGGGCATGCAGGAGAGGGAGCACCAGGCTGAGATCCTGGGAGACTGAGGCGAGGCTGTTCCTGCTCACAGGGACTTCCCCTGTGCCAGACCCTGGGCTTCACATTCAACAGCCAGATCTTATTTAATTCTCTTAATGTCCAAGGAAGTGGAAACTATTATCTACAGCAGAAAAGGAAACTGAGGTTCGGAGAGTCATGATTTGGGGTTCACATCCCAATTCTCTCAATCTGAAATCCATCCTTTGGGGCACCAGGGCAGACTATTAAAGGGTAATTGGAATCTCAATCACCTGGCGTCTAGAAGCCCAGCCTACCCTGGCCCAAACTGGAACTGCTTGGCACCAACAGGTCTGTAGTTTCCTTTACCACTTTTTAAGTGAGTTTAAGGAGTGAGAGAAACATCCACAGATCATTGTCTCAACTCAAATGAACTTAATCAAGAAAGCAAGAGAGGTCTATTTTTAGATCTTTAAGTGTTCTCCATATATCTTAAAATTGTGGAAATTTTTGAATGATGTAAAACTATTAACATTACCATTAGTGTCTGTACTTACTCTGTTAGTGTAATACCCTTTTTACTTTTGAAGTGTTTGATGTTATACAAAATGCCTCCATTCTATTACATTTTAATATACATAGCTCTGTCTCCTAGCTTTGCAGCTATGTCTTGGGAATGATGTTAAATCTTTTACTTTTAAACTAATATCCTGTTGATCACAACAGGGCCATGCTTGTATCCCCTTCTGAGTAATGCATGAGTTTTGTGGTAGCTGTGACCTCGCAGGTTTCACTTCATGAAACACTAAACACTCTCTTAGTAATTCTGAGGGTAGATGGTAGTATAGAAAACCAGGTGACCTTTCAAAATAAAGGATACATTTCTGAAGGCATTCTTTGTCTAGGTTTGCAGTGAATTCTATCTACTTGATTAATCATTGTCCTATAAATTCTCTTTCAGGTTTTTACAATTGTTCCTAACTTCTGCTTTACTTTTGAAATATTAGATATTCAGAGTCCCCAAATTTTAGGTATCTTGGTATCAGGTGGTGCTTTTGCTCCCCCAATGCCCTTTTCCCTCTTTAAATTCAGCTTCTTTATTTCCTTGGATATGCATAGATATATTCATGATTAACTTAGGATAGATCAAATGTCTAAAAGTGATAGTGTTGGAGAACAGGATGATTTGAACAATGGTACCTGACCTTTCATAACATGACAGATATCAAATATTAGGAAAGCAAATATTAGGATACCTAGTACAAAGTTCAAAATGACACCTTTGATACTCGTTTTCCCATGCTTGTGATACTTTACTAAGAAGAATGTTCTTCAACTCCATCCAAGTAAATAGAAAAGATGCAAAGTCTCCACTTTTTTATGGCTCAATGGTATTCCATGGAATACATATACAATAGTTTACTAAGAGGGGGATTATAAAGCTCTTGCCTAATGGCACAATGTAAAAATGTACAGGACATCTCTGGGTGTAGGGCTCCACTACAACTTGAACTTTAAGTAACAAATGCAAACAATGTAACCTAATTGTGTGCAAACAATGTAACCTAATTGTATGTGCCCTCATATTAATCTTAAATCAAAAAAATCAAAATGACAGCGGTAATTGCAACATTGCAGCATCTATGAAAACATTCACACTATTCATTTTGTCATCTTTTAATTTCAGACTATTGTTAAACAGAACTACTTGCTGCCTCAATGTCAGACTCTTAAATTATGTACTTAGAAAATGAACCACAATGTTCCAGGAGACACACAGTCTTGAAAGTGTGCATGCCTCTGCCTCTTTCCTCAACATCATAGCCATCATTCATGTGCCCAGAAGAAATAAAAATAAAATTTTGTTTGTTGATTAAAAGAGCAATGTGCTAGTGAAAAACTCTTACTGAAGTATTATATGGAGTACTGCTGTTGACTATGTTTAATTCTGTGGGAAAGTCTACAGTTGACTATAAATTCTTATTGTTAACTGCTGTAACTCACATTCTCCCACTGTTCTAATTATTAATAGTATATCTTGTTAATTTTCACAGATGAAAGAAAGGGAATGAGGGAAGAAAATGAGCTCCTGACCTTATTTAAAAAAATAAAACAAAACAGATACTGTGTGCTTAATAGGTCAGAGCCTAGTAATGTGTAGGTATCATTTAAAATGGCTCACGCCTGTAATCCCAGCACTGTGCGAAGCTGAGGAGGGAGACTTGCTTGAGCTCAGGAGTTTGAGACTTGCCTGAGTGAGAGAGAGAGACCCCATCTATTACAAAAATGAAAAACCCAGCCTGGTGCCGCACTGAGCACCTGTAATCCCAGCGGCTTCCTGACGCTGAGGCAGCAGGATGCCCTCAGCCTCAGTCTGAGGTTGCAGTGAGCTACGACACCACTGGCCCTCTGGTCAGAGCATAGAGTGGGACTCTGTCTCAACAACAACAACAGCAGCAGCAGCAGCAGCAGCAGCAGCAAAGAAATAAAAATAAAAATAAATAAGCAAGGAAATAAAAAAAAAAAAAAGAAAAAAAAGCAGCGTGCAACGTGACTGGCACCATTTTGTTTTATTTTGTTTTTCAATAAATATTATATCCTGGAGTGAGGTCCATTTTACTTATGTAGCATTATTTTTTCAAAAAAATATTGAATACTATTGCTTTTTATAGCAATATCTGATTTACTTAATCAGACCCAAAATAGCAAGCATCTATCTTTTTGCCACTGCAAATAACACTGCAAGGTATGTTTGTATATGAATTTATAGTCTACATGATACCTATAAAGGTAATATCTGAATTTCCTCGAGTCCTATAATACTCACCTAGCTATATAACACCACTTCATAGGTAACAGAGGAGAAACTGGGACAGTTGATGTTAACCCCCCACTCACATTCCTATCATTGTAACCTGCACCTTGTTAGTTAATTTCCATTAATACCTCATTACTTAAAATTCCCCTTCACATGCCATACTGGTTCGTAGCTTCCTGGAGTGCTTCCCAGCACTCCAGCATTGAACACCTAACAAATTTCGATTCATCTTTTAAAGCCTAGTCACACGTCACCACTCCTGTGAAAACATCTTCCTGCCACTACCAGAGTTAATCATCCCTCTCCTCCCTTTCTTGTCAGTGCCTTCTATAGTATACACACTTCTATTACTGCCCAAAGGACACTTTATTATAATTATGTATGGATGTGTCTGTCTTCCCTATTGGACTCTGAGATCCTGGCAGGTTGGGACTATCTGTATTTCCATCTTTGTCTGTATTTCATTACCTGTATTTCCATCTTTAATGCTAAGTAGACTCATTCTTTTTGATGATTATCTATCTCTGTCCCTGACGTAGTAGATCCTTGATTAGCTAAATGGCAAGTGAAAATATTCTGAATGAATTTGGATGGATTTTAAAAAGAAAAAAACATTTGGGGTCTGGAGTCAATTGTCGGAGGCAGATTTTGAGGGGATGATGGGAAATTCTTGCAGTAGAAAAGGCCGCTTGGCACAGTGCTGCTGTTAGCTTTTCTTCCTGCCTACTCTGTGTGAGTTTTTGGCATTCTGTTTCCTCTGACATTCTGTAGCTTGTTGGCATTGTGACTTTGGATGTGTTGTTAAGCTACTCAGAAATTTTCAAGTTTCAAGGAAACATAATAAAGTTTACAGAAGGAGCAGGATTGACACCAAATTTAAAAAATCTTGGGCAAGAAAGAAAGAGTGACCAAAAAAGGCTTGGTGGATCTAAAAATATTTATATGTAATGAGGTTTGAAAAGGAACATGTGTCTATATGAAATTATCCAGGGGAAATCCTTGTTCTAAGTCTCCTCTGAGTATAGTTTAAATATAGTTAAATATAGTTTAAATCTATTGGAATTTAAACTAGAACAGAAAAAAATGATTTCTGCTCTCAAAATACGTGTCAAACTCTCATTTTTATTTATTATTTTTTTAGTATAATTGTCCTCTATAAACAACTAGCATTATAAAATAATATTCTGAATGACTGATTTTTTTAAACTAGCTCTCTCAACTGGGAGACTGTGGGATTCTCCTGCTGTAAGGACAACAGGTGTTTGTGGTGTCAATGGGGGATTGAAGGGGATCTTCTGCTTACCTTTTACCCACAGTGGGAAGTGCCTCCTGACTCTAGGCAGATCTGATCTGAGTGGGGGATATGGGACTGCCAAGTCTGGGTCCTCCACACTGCCCTCTTGAACTTCTGATAGGTGTGTTTCTATTCCCTCACTGTACTCCAGCACTCTATCTTAGACACTTGGGTCAAGTTACAGCTATTTATTCATTGCCTTGGTTTCCTCCTGTGGTAAAGATGAATACCAGGTGTCAGTTACATTGTCCCTAGGCTTACAGTTTTTTTAACAATAGGTCACTGCCTCCTTTCAGCTCCAGGTGGTGTGCTCAGCCCAGGGTCATCTCAGCTCTAGTTAACAGGTCTGCCTTTCCCAAATGGAAGAGGTTCCAAAGAGGGTATCCTGGGGATTGGGAAGGGTGCATAAGGGTTGGAGGCCAGGAGGCCTGAGGGATGAACTTCCTATACTGTGCACTTCCTAACGTGCACTTTGATTTGGTGTTTCCTTTGGCCAGGTAACAGAGCAGAGTTTCCTCCCTTTCATCTCTGGCTGTCCTTGGGGATATCTTTCCTTTTGGGCACTGGGGATGCATCCCATGTGTGAAGGCAGGGACAGATGTCCTACTAGGGAAGCCAAGATGGGAGGAAACTGGTTGTCCATCTTGATTTCACTTTTTCCAGCATATGAGGTCTGACAATTATGTCATGAACTTGCCACCATATGCTTGTGTTGACAACTGTACAAACAATTCAGTATGGTTTCATAACCTTGGTTGTGTTCATGTCAACATGTGACAGTGTCTTGCTGAGTGGCATTCATGATTGCTGTTGCCTCTTTTTGCGTCCCATTGTGAGAGTGTCAGAGCTCAAATTAGAGCTATAAACACACATTTGTAAATTCCTTTGTTAAAATGGGCAAGAGAGAAAGTGAAATGTTAGTTCAAGTTTATGGGGATAATACCATGAAGAAAACAGCAGCGTACAAATGGATTAAACATTTTATTTTTCCCAGGGGAGAGAAAGTGTCACTAATAGAGGTCAGAGCAGCCAGTAACAAGCAGAACTAATGAAAATATGACAAAAATTTGCCAAATTATGTGTCAAAATTATTGGCTAACTATGAGAAGCAAAGCAAACCCAGTAAATATTGATAGAGAAATAGGAAAATCCTAAGTGAAAATCTTGGTCAACAACTCATGGCTCTTGCATAGTGACAATGCGCCAGCTTATACAGTACTGTCTGTGAGGGAATTCTTAACCAATAAACAAATGACTGTATTAGAACATCCTCCCTACTCACATGATCTGCCCCCTGTGACTTTTTTCTTTACCCGAAGGTAAAGGAAATATTTAATGGAAGACATTTTGATGACATTCAGGACATCAAGGGTAATACAGTGACAGGGCCATTCCAGAAAGAGTTTCAAAATTGCTTTGAAAAGGGGAGGCACCTGTGGCTCAAATGAGTGAGGTGCTGGCTCCATATGCCAGAGGTGGCAGGTTCAAACCCAGTCCCAGCCAAAACTGCAAAAAAAAAAAAATTGATTTGAAAAGTATACCATGCACTGATATCAGTGCATAGCTTCCCAAGGTGGTATGTCGGGGATAACTGTAACCATAGTGATATTTAGCAATGAGGTATGTAGTACTTTTTCTAGGGTGAGTTTACAAACTTAATTGTCAGAGTAGAGAGTTGGGGGAAAATTGTCAATGCCTTTGATTCTGGGCATTATAGGGGGCATTGCATGTGTGGAAGTCTGATTTCTTGTTTAGTGTTCAGTGTTTTCATTTCACTGTGGCCTTGGGAACTGTCTCATCTTCATATTAGAGTTCTGGGAAATTCTGGTAATCATCTTGGTGTTGTACATTTGTTGCTGGTTTTCTGTGTTGAAGAGTGAAGTCAGCTAGCTTGTGTGCTGCCATTTTGGAGCCTTGTGCTTTTCTGCCTATTTTAAAATTGGGTTGTTTTTGTTTTGTTAAATATTAAGATTTTATGTATTCTGGATATTAGCCATTTATGAGATATATAAATTGCATTTTTTTTCTACCATTTTCTACCATCCTATGCATTTCCTTTTATTGTGTTCATAGTGTCTTTTGATGCACAAAAGTTCTTAATTTCATGAAGTTCAATTTGTCTACTTTTCTTTTTGTTGCCTGTGTCTTTGGTGTCATATCCAAGGAATCACTGAAAAATCTAGTATCAGAAGGCTTTTTCCCTATATATTTTTCGACTTCTAAAGGTTTAGGTTTTTGATTTATGCTGAGTTGATTTTTGCATATGGTATTAGGTAAGGGTCCAAATTTATTTTTCTGTATGTAAATATCAGTTTTCTCAGTACGGTTTGTTGAAAAGACTGTCTTCTCACCATTGAATGGTGTTGGAATTCTTGCCAAAAGGAAAGAGGGAGGGTATTTGGTGGAATTTCACCTAATGTGCACAATGCAATGGTATATTTCAAAATAAGTAAGAGTAAATTTTAAATGTCTTACCATAAAAAATAAGTAAGTGAGGTGATGGCTATTTTAATTTGTTTGATTTAAGCATTCAACATTGTGTATAAAATCATCACATTGTAACCCATAAATGTATATAGTTATGATTTTAATAAAAAAAATTAAATAAAAGTCATTTGACCAGGAATATGAAGGTTTATTTCTGAGCTCTATTCTATTTCATTTGTCTTTATACCACTACCACACTGTTTTGGCTACTATAGCTTTATAGTAAGTTTGTAGCATATTTTAAAATAAAAAGTATGAGTTTTTAGCTTTGTTATTTTTTGATAAGCTTTAATTTTTTAGAAATGTTTTAGGTTCACAGCAAAATTGAGGGGAATATGCAGAAATTTTCCATGCATATGTAGCCCTACATATACAAAGCCTGCCCCAAATATACATAGCCTCTCCCAATATTAACAATTCTTTACTTTTACAAGACTGTTTGGCTATTTGGGGTTGTTTGAGATTCTATGTAGCCTTTAGAATGGGATTTTCTGTTTCTATAAAAATATCATTGGGATTTTGATCAGCATTGCTTTGATTCTGTAGGTCACTTTGGCTAGTAGGAAATAAATCTTAATACTAATTCTTCCAATTTACAAACATTATATGTGTTTCTGTGTGTCTATGTCTTTAAAAATAATTTTCAGCTATGTTTTGTAGATTTCATTGTGCAAGTCTTTCCCTTCTTGGTATTTTATCTTTTATTCCTTGGTACTTTATTTTTGGTGCTATTGTAAGTTTCTTTTTCACATTGTTTATTGTTAGTGCATAGAAATGGAACTGATATTTTAATGTTAACTTTGTATTTTGCTACATAGTTGAATTCATTTATTAGTTCTAACATTGTTTTGGTGGAGTCTTTAGAGTTTTCTGTATTTAAGACTATACCATCTGTGAGCAGATATAACTTTAGAGCTGCATATTTTTACATCTACATGAAATTTTACACATTGGTTATTTTATAATCTATCTTAGTCTTCTGTTGATGGACTTTTGGGTTGTTTGTAATTTTTTGCTTGTAGGGAATATAATGTAAATGTATCAGTTGGCATCAGTAGGAATAGGAATGTAATTACTGAATCAAGAAACATCTAATTTTAATTTTTGATAGATAAAAATAAATTGCTCCTCAGAGGGAAAATACAAAATTACATCCCTCCAAGATATTAATAAGGGTGGTTATATCATTATTAATTAGGAATTTACAAACTTTATAATTTTAGCAAACCTGAGCTTTAAAACCTATATCTTATACTCTTAGTTTGCATTTCTGTTTTTATAAGAAGTCAGCCATTTTTATCCAAACAGAGCATGTGTATTTAAAAAAAAATTTTTTTTTTAATTATTGGTTCAGGTTCATTGATGTTAAAAATAATTAGGTTACACTGTTTGCATTTATTAGGTAGAGTCCCTCTTACACTTATGTCCCACACCCAAGAGGTGTGCCATACACCATAATCCCCCCCACCTTGCCTCTTTCCCCTCCCACCTTCATTCCCCTGCCCCCACCTTGAATTGATTTGAGTTTTTTACCTGATGTAAGTATTAGATCATCTACTGGCTTCATATTAGAATTGAGTTCATTGGATTCTTACTTCTGCATTTTTATGATACTTACTAACTCAGATAGAGTTGGAACACATTCTTCTTAGTAAAGTATCACTTGTATTTTTCAAATATTATTTATTAACCATATATTCAATAAAACTTTATTAGGGTATAATTTATGTAACATAAAATTAATCCATTATAGGTGAATAATTCAAGGATTTTACTTGGTAAATTCATATTTGCAGCCATCACCATAATCCAGTTTTAGAATATTTCCAGTATGCCAAATTGTTATCTCCTTCCCATTTATAGGTAATTCCTCATCTCATGCATGGCCCTAGGAGACCATTGATCTACTTTCTGTTTCTATAAGGTTATCTTTTCTGGATATTTCATATGAGTGGAATCATACAACATGTAGTCTTTTGGATTAGTTCTCTTTCTGTTGGTATGGTGTCCTTGAGGTTTATCCATGCCATAGCATGTATCTGTACTTCATTCCTTTGCATCACTCAATAGTGTCTCATACAAATTTACCACATTTTCTTTATTCATTCGGCATTTGATGGACATTTGGACAGTTTTTAATTTTTGGCTATTATAAATGATACTGCTATGAACATTCACTTATAAATCTTTATGTGGACAGATATTCTTCATTTCTCTTGGGTACATTCCAAGAAATGTAATTGTTAAGCCATATGGTAAGTTTATGTTTAACTGCATAAGAAACTGTGCTTTGCAAAGTGGCTATATAATTTATCAATAAGTAAGGATTCCTGTTTCTCTACAACCTGGTTTATACTTTGAAAGACCTTTTTTTTTTTTTTTTTTAAATTATAGTCATTCCAGTGGGTATATAATGGTATCTCATTGTGGTTTTAATTTGTATTTCCCTAATGATGAATGATGCTAAATGTACTTTCATATGTAGACTGGTCAATTCTTTATCTGTTTTATTTTGTGTAATGTCTATTCAAATATTTTGCTCATAAATTCTAGGAATTTATACATTTCATCTCATTTATCTGACTTATTTTTTCTAGCATGATTATTTATAAATGCCATTATAATGTTTTTAATTTCTATAACATTAGTAGTAATATGTACTCTTTTATTCCTGAATTTGGTAACTTGTGTTTTCACTCTTTTTTCCCTTGGTTAGTCTAGTTAAAGATTTACAATTATGTTCATCTTCTCTCTCTCTCTCTCTCTCTCTCTCTCTCTCTCTCTCTCTTTTATTAAATCATAGCTGTGTACATTAATGCAATAGTGGGGTACAATGTGCTGGTTTTATGTACAATTTGAAATATTTTCATCAAACTGGTTAACATAGCCTTCATGGCATTTTCTTAGTTATTGTGTTAAGACATTTGAATTCTACATTTAGTAAATTTCACATGTACCCTTGTAAGATGCACTGTAGGTGTAGTCCTCCCAATCACACTCCCTCCACCTATTCTCTCCCACCCCTTCCCTTCCTATCCTCTTTCCCCATATTCTTGGGCTATAATTCATATGAATTATAATTTCATATAATTGATTTAATATAATTTCATATGAAAGCTATAACTTAGTTTCATAGTAAGACTGAGTACATTGAATACATTTTCTTACATTCTTGAGATACTTTGCTAAGAAGAAAATGTTCCAGCTCCATCCACGTAAACGTGAAAGAGGTAAAATCTCCATCTTTCTTTAAGGCTGCATAATATTCCATGGTGTACATATACCACAATTTATTAATCCATTCATGGGTTGATGGGTACTTGGGCTTCTTCTATGACTTAGAAATTATGAATTGGGCTGCAATAAACATTTTGGTACGTATATCTTTGTTGTAATGTGATTTTTGGTCTTCTGGATATATACCTAGTAGAGATATTGTAGGATTGAATGGCAGGTCTATTTTTAGATCCCTAAGTGTTCTCCAAACATCATTCCAAAAGGAACATGTTAGTTTGCATTCCCATCAGCAGTGTAGAAATGTCCACTTTTCTCCACATCCATGCCAACATGTCTGGTTTGGGAATTTTGTGATGTGGGCTAATCTTACTTGAGTTAGATGATATCTCAAAGTAGTTTTGATTTGCATTTCTCTGATAATTAAGGATGATGAGAATTTTTTTCATATGTCTGTAGGCTGTGTGCCTGTCTTCTTCAGAGAAGTCCCTCTCCCAGCCTGTGATGGGATCACTTGTTCTTTTCTTACTTATATGTTTGAGTTCTCTGTGGATTCTGGTTATTAAATCTTTGTCTGAGACATAACCTGCAAATATCTTCTGAGGGCTGTCTGCTTGCTTTACTTACTGTGTTCTTGGCAGTGCAGAAACTTTTTATTTTGATCAGGTCCCAGTAATGTATTTTTGGTGTTATTTCAATTGCTTGAGGGCTTCTCCTCATAAAATATTCTCCCAGGCCAATTTCTTCAAGTGTTTCCCCTGTACATTCTTCTAGTATTTTTACTTCTAATTTCATGTCCTAAGTTTAAATCTTTAATCCAGTGAGAGTCTATCCTAGTTAGTGGTGAAAGGTGTGGGTCCAGTTTCTGTCTTCTACAGGTCTCTAGCCAGTTCACCCAGCACCCTTTGTTAAATAGGGAATCTTTTCCCCACTGAATGTTTTTAATAGACTTGTCAAAGATCAAATAATGGTAAGTAGCTGAATTCATCTCTTGGTTCTCTATTCTGTTCCATACATCTACATCTCTGTTTTTGTGCCAGTACCATGTTGTTTTGATTACTATCAATTTATAGTATAGTCTGAGGTCTGGTAGAGTGATTCCTCCTGCTTTGTTTTTCTTTCTGAGTAATGTCTTGGCTATTTGAAGTTTTTTATGATTCCATACAAAAGGAAGTATTATTTTTCTGAGATCTTTAAAGTATGACAGCTTTAATAGGGATTGCATTAAAATTGTGTATTGCATTGGGTAGTATGGACATTTTAACAAAGTTGATTCTTCCCAGCCATGAGCATGGTATGTTTTTCCATTTGTTAACATCTTCAGCTATTGCTTTTCTCAGAGTTTTATAGTTCTCTTTATAGAGACCTTTCACATCCTTTCTTAGGTAAACTCCCAAGTACTTCGTCTTCTTTGGCACTACTGTGAACAGAATAGAGTCCTGGACTGTTTTTTCAGCTTGACTACTGATGGTGTATATAAAAGGTACAGATTTATGAGTATTGATTTCAATTTTTAACCTGAGATCAAGATTTCTTGATCACTTCTAAGAGTTCTCTAGTAGAATCCCTGGTGTTTTTGAGATATACAATCATATCATCTGCAAGGAGTGAAAGTTAGATCTCTTCTGAGTGTATGTGGATACACCTGATTGCCTTTTCTTGCCAAATTGTGATGGCTAAGACTTCCATTACAATGTTGAAAAGCAGTGGAGACAATAGGCAACCTTGCCTGGTTCCTGATCTGAGTGGAAATGATTTAAATTTAACTCCATTCAATATGGTATTAGCTGTGGGATTGCTGTAGATGGCCTCTATTAGTTTAAGAAATGTCCCTTCTATACCAATTTTCTTAAGTGTTCTGATCATGAAGAGATGCTGGATATTATCAAAAGCTTTTTCTGCATCAATTGAGAGAATCACATGGTCTTTGTTTTTTAATTAGTTTATGTGGTGAATTATATTTATGGATTTACATATATTGTACCAGCCTTGAGACCCTGAGATAAAACCCACTTGGTCATGTTGTGTAATTTGTTTGATGTGTTGTTGGATTCTATTTGCTAGCATCTTGTGGAATATTTTTGCTTCAATATTTATTAGTGATAATGGTCTATAAATTTTTTTTTTTCTTGTTGGGTGTTTTCCTGGTTTGTGGATCAAGGTGATAT
>CAUYPK010070955.1:0-10711 GCA_963574355.1 Loris lydekkerianus | reverse complement strand
GTCCAGTTTCAATCTTGTACAGGTTGCCAGCCAGTTCACCCAGCACCATTTGTTAAATAGGGAATCTTTTCCCCACTGAATGTTTTTAATTGGCTTGTCAAAGATCAAATAATAGTAAGTAGCTGGATTCATCTCTTCGTTCTCTATTCTGTTCCAGACATCTACTTCTCTGTTTTTGTGCCAGGACCAGGGAATATTGTTTAAAGATAATCCAACACCACTAACTTGTATGCACATGGTGTGGCTCCAGGTTAGAATTTGAAGTCTTTGGCTTTTCTTCTACAGCTAAAGTAAGACCAATTCCACATGGCCATGTCTTTCTCAAATATACCTTCTGCCATCTTGTTTATTCACATTATTGAATTTCAGGGTATTGGTTTCTGTCTATTTTAATTATTTATTCCTTAGATATATGTAGATCAACTTCCTCACTTTTACTTTGAGGTCTTTCTTTGTGAAATGACAGTTAAGTATTGACTTTGTCATTTTTTAGCATCAGATACATGACTACATTAGAGTCTAGACAGTACTAGGAAATAGTAAGGGATATGGCTATGTCTATCATCCATTTATAAGATAATTATTGCTTTGTATTAGGCAGTCCTCTGGATAAAAGAGATAGGACAGTGAGCAAAGACAAGTTCTTTGACTTCCAGGATTTTACAGTTTAGTTGTTATTCAATTAAAAATTATTTATTAAACAACTTAGTACTAGGTTTTAGTTTACTAGCTAGCGTTTCACAATGGGTTGTGGAGACTTGGAAGAGGGTTTAATGCACTAAATTTTCTTTATCAAGACAAGAAAGGAATTTTATAACCAGAATCTAATCCCAAATCAGCCACTTTGGCAAAACTGGAGAGATTTTCCTCAAAATTGTACTTTTTCGATATTTTTGCCCTCTCCCATCCTTTAAAAGTGCCGCTGAACAGCTCTCTTTCTGCCGTGTCTGAAATGTAGAGAAATAGCCAGTCTAATTCTATCTAAAAGCCATTTCCCTGCATTCCCCTCAGACTTTATGCAGCAATATAAATCTCAGATAAGGTGTCCAGGTTAGCAGAGTTACTTAAAAGAGCGGACAGTCAGTGTGGCACATTTATTAACATCATATATAACAGGGCTGTAACTGTACAGTAACTTTCTATTTAGTCAAAAGGTGAGGAAAAGTGCTGCTAAGGTTTATGGGGCTGGCTCTGGACTGGCAAGGTGAGTTATGTACCCAAATAGTTCTTGTGTATTATAAGCTAGAAGCTAATAAACCATCTTTAAACTGTACACCGTCTCTCCATTAGAGGAAATGGATCTATTATTTTCTCTTTTTGCAATGGCATAATAATGACTCTATTGGGGTAAGAAAAACACAAACCAACCAAACAAACAAAAAATCCTCAGAAAACTGAGCCGCTTCCAGACTACTCTCAACAAAAGCTTTCTGCCTCCATGCGATACGAGACAGGTCATTTAGGCAAGAGGCAATGCTTGTTACGCTGTGCGGGAGCTGGTGGGATGTCAGCACTGAGGAAGTTATAGATCATATATTGTCATTTCCATTCTACCACAATAGGAGTCCTTGGCCCACTCAGTTAATTGAAGTTGTAGGCTTCAATGAGGTAGTTAAGCACTTACTACAACACAGTGCTATAGGATAATTGCCTGTTTACTTATCTGCCACGTTCCCTGGACTGTGAACACTTTGAGGGTATGTACTGTGTCGTATTCATTTTTGTTCCTTCAATGACTCTAGGACTTTTCTGTGCCTAAAAAACCCCCAACAACAGCAACAACAACAACTTTTTAACTTATTCCAAATTTGCTTTGGAATAAGCAAATTCCAAAGTGATGACAGCTACTATGTCTGTCTGACACACTGCAGAGTCCTAATTCCACTGTGGAATGCCTTGCCTGTAGTGGAGAACACATAAATATATATTGACTCAAATTAAATGCACTTAATTAATTTATTTATTTTTGTTATTTTTTTCTTTATTAAATCATAACTTTGAACATTAATGCATTTATGGGGCACGGTGTGCTGATTTGATATCCAATGTGGAATGCTTATACCTAACTGATTAACATAACCATCTTCTCGCTTATTTGTCATGGTAAGACATTTATATTCTATTCTTAATAGTTTTGAAATGTATCATTGCATTATGTATATTAAGGAGGGAGAGGGAAATGCATTTAATTTAATATGTATTGAAATAAATTTATTGCTCCAGGGCAATATAGGTGTACTCATCAAGAGTTTTACCAGGAAAACCTTTACAAAGAGAAGGGGCAGGTGAAAGCATCAAGAAAAGGGGAGATTAATCTTTGTTTCTGTAATACTGCATACTACAGGTTGAGAATCCCAAATCTGAAAACCTGAGATCTGAAGTACTCCAAAATCTGAAACATTTTGAGAGCTGACATGATGTTCAAGGGAAATGCTCACTGTGCATTTTGGATTTTGGATATTTGGAATTGGAATATTGAACTGGTAATTATAATGAAGATATTCAACAATCTGAAAACATCTGAAATTTGAAACACCTCCCAAGCATTTTTGGATAAGGGATAGTCAACCTGTAGTAATAATTACATCTCTAACAAGGTGGCTCCTAAATTTCCTTGGTAGTAATAGATACCATTAGTGGACATCTACACTTACAGCCCCTCTGAGCTCTACTTAAGCTCTCGGACACATGAGCCTGTTCTAGAATCCTCCTTTTTCTCTGCCACTTACAGGTTAAAAGATAACTTATTTCCCAGAGTGCACTGAGTTGCACTAGTGAGAACCATGCCATGAAATTCTGACATAGGAAGCAGCAAAACATACAATACACTGAAATAGGGAGGACTTATTCATATCAAAGATGAGTTCTTTGTATTATAAAAACGTTTCCAAGACATTCCTTTAAATAAATCCCCATGACATGTTTATAATATTGTTTAATTGAACACAGTCACATATAGTCATCTCCAACTTATTGTATAACTTTTAACATTTTCTGTAGTATAATCTTAAAATAATTTATGAGCATTTTCTCAAATAATGAAAAAAAACCAAACAAACAAACAAATAAAAAAAAAACCCAACCCATAACTCAGAATCTACTTCATCAAGGTCTGATTCAGTTCCCTAGCCTGTGACCTCTAGTTGAAGAATATTCATCAATATGTTGGTGCTTAGTCTCCCTTAGGGAATGCTTTTCTTCTTCACTTTTTCCTACAGCTTGTACACATTTATAAGATTATCTATACGGGTAATGTTGTGCACACTCTCATGTGTCCCTATAGGGGAAAAAAATGTGACCAGTGCTTCTGTTAAAATATACTAAACCAGAGAGACATTTTTGCAAGTAATTCTTAAATTACTAGAAGAAAGATGAGACAGTGAGCAAGCAGATATATAAGAGAGAGCAACAGCCAGGGAGAGCATCTATTTCTACCATCTCAGGGAGTTACTGAGAATGAGTTTTAAGGTTAGACTTTGCTAGAGAAAAAAAAAAATCACTTAGCAATTTTACTAAGAATATTTTTGTGCTGAAATTGTCTTTTCACTTGACACTCCTTTGCCTTATGCCCTGTTTTTTCTTTTCTTTTCCTTTTATAGATTTGTTAACAAGTGCTAAACAGCTGATATGTAGGTGTGTTATTTTCTAGGAATATGGCAAATGCACACAGAAAGGTTCTCATGTTCAAGAAGTATAGCAGAGGACATTCTGAGCACAGAAAGGAAGAGGTGGTAATGCTCACTAATCCATTAATTCTTGTTTGAAAATCCCCTTAGAGGGAAAACTGAGGATTTTTTTTTTTTTTCATTTTTATTGAGAGTATTATGAAATGGTTCCTGCTTTGAGGAAGAGGTTATGCCAGATAGTCTCAAGTCCTTTTAAGCATGGAGTTATGGCTTTCTCTAGCATTAGATCAGGCATCCTCAAACTTTTTAAACAGGGGGCCAATTCACTGTCTCTCAGACCGTTGGAGGGCCGGACTATAGTTAAAAAAAAAAACCAACTATGAAAAAATTCCTATGCATACTGCACATATCTTATTTTGAAGTAAAAAACAAAACGGGAACAAATACAATTCACACCGCTTCATGTGGCCCACGGGCTGCAGTTTGAGGACGCCTGCATTAGATACTAGAGCACAGTGCAGCCTGGGAACAAATATCTAGATGGTTACCCCTCATTAACTGCCAAATATGTCAAGAGATGATTCTACAGTGAGTTAGGAGAACCTCCTTTTTTTGGTTATTGGTAAATCAGAGAAGTCAAGAGTCAATAGGAATAACAGACATGAAAGGGAGAGACACAGGCTGGAGTTGGTTTGGGGAGTTTCTTAATGAAACTAAGGAAGGGATCAAAATTGGTAGGCTCTTGGAGAGGGACAGAAGGTGGAAAATAGTGGCTGCGTTTCTGCAGTGTCCCAGGGCAATAGCTATGTTAATTTAGAGAGCTCCGTGGCACACCTAGAAAGTGTAGCATTCTGATTCTCAGCTTCCTGGCTTTGACAGTGACTTCTGTGTCCAAGATTGAAAGAAAAGCATAGGTATTACCCACGTTCGAGGAACTGTGAAGGCGAGGGCAAGTAGTGGCCACTGTGAGATGAAGACACAAAGTCTTTTTTCATAGAGTCTGTAGAAAATAAGAACCTCCAGATTCTTATATGTCATGAGAAAGGTGAAGGAATACTGTAGCCCTATCTTCTTCCCCAACTGAGATTGACTGTTTCTCTAGCAAAGCAGATATAATTAATTTAAGAGAATAAATGGGAAAAGTTTCATCTTAGTATTATGAAATAAATTTATGTCTACTTCAAATACTTTTGTGAAGTGTTCAATATAATGCCTAAAAGATGAGTAATCAAGAGATTATTTTTATTGTTTTAAATTGACAAATCAGCCCTTGTGAGCTCAATTCTTTTGTACAATTATGATAGATACTACTTTATAAAGTTGTTATAAGAATTTAAAAATTATAACTGCATAATATAAAGGTGATTAGCACAATACTGACATCAGAAATACACTCAGTAACCTGGAGCTGCTGAACATGTTTATGTATGTTTATTTTACCAGACTTTATTTAGGAGTTTACATAAAGATCTGGAAGAAAAGCCCCAGCTCATGTTGCATACTGTATGAGTTGTCAACAGGAAAATGCAAGGAACTAGGTAATGTGAATTTTCTTCTTTAGCCAGATGATTCAAATATGTCTTTATTTATTTTAAGTTAAATCTTCTTGTTTTATTTGTGGGGAGATAGGCTCCTGTCCCTTTGCTTTTTCTTAATGGCCCTCATGAATATGTCCTAAGTATTGTAATAATGTCTCATAAAAACATTATTTTTTTCTTAGTACAAAGCTCTGGTTTTCTGTTTTTGTTGTCTGTGTTAACCAATTTCAGATTTGGTACCTGTCAAAATTCTGATTCCCCTTCTGTCTACAAAGAATGATTGGGCCTGTCCCATCCGGAGGAGATGCCTGGGTATGGTATTAACTTCTTCCAGAAAATGTGCATGGTCTGGCATGCTGCAATTCTGGACTATTAATGCTGCTGGTTCCTTTTCCTGTGTAATGGTTTGTATCCATTGGAAGGCTGGAGGTGTTTAGAATGTGTGTGAGAGACTAAGTGACCGTAAGTGGTGTGGTAAAGAGAAGTAAAGTGACATTTATTACTTTGTCAGCAAAGTAGGAAAAATGGCGGACTATTTGTCTCAAATACTCATTTTTCCTGCACATAAGCAGAAATCCATAGCTTTTAAAAGGGAGGACCTATTGTCATTCAACTATAGTAATATCACATCTCTACCGAAGGCAAAACTCTGACCTCCCACCACTTGGCAAGTCCACCTTCTATAGTGCAAAAGAACAAAAGACATTTCTCTATCCCTCAGGACCATAGCCAAAAGGGTGGGGTTGCAGGTCTCAGTTTCCAAAAAGAGTTTTAAAGAGAAAGAAAACATTTTTTGCCATTTTTCAGGCCATTTCCTCAGTTATATATTGTGCGCCCCCACCCCCATCATTTTTACCCTTCCATATCTAAGGAAGGAGGGGCGATGTAGTTTCAGCTGTTTCCCACTGAATGGTGTGATATTTCAGATGGAAGGTTCATATCCATGTATACATGTCATTTTAATGCTTGTGGCGATGTTTTGTTTGTTTTTTTTTTTTTTTTTAACAACAGGAGGCTCCCAGGTGAAAAAGTCAAAGGCAACAACTATCATAATGAGGACTGACAAGGTAAGATGGACTGTTCTGTACACCATGTCTGATACTGGGTGGGCTAGACGGAAACATGGGACCACTGGCTTCTGTAAGTTTAGAAATCATATACAGCACCAAGCCAGGTTTAGAGTCAGCAAGACAGATTAAGAGAAAAGGCAATAGCCTGAAAAAATTCTCACTAAGTTGTTTCTCCACCTATAGACAGAACAAATATTCAAAGAAAAGTTAGCAAATACATCAAATTTTTGTTTTCTCCTTTTCTCCCCAGTTAATTCAGAGTGTCCCCTCTATTGGAGCCTTGCACTCTCTTCATGGGACATCTCTTTATTTTGGTATGAATGGCCTCAAATTTTTTCACTTTTAACAATTTTCACTACGCTGCTGATATTTCCATTTTTTTTCTGCTTTTAACCAGGCCAGGGACCTAGTTGAGGGAAACTCACACATTTTGGTTAGTATCTTACTCACTCATTAGACACACTGCTCTACTGTTTTGTTTTTTTTTTTACTCACAGTTAGCAGTTTTTAAGATACAAATTTGAGTCAATATTTTTATTAAAAATCAGAGGGGAAACCCTGCGCCCTACTCAAATATGAGTCATCCAAATGGGTAATAACTTTTACACATTTTTAGTAAACTATGGATTTACAAACACATTCTGGTAAAAAGAGATTCAAATGATACAGATAAGGTGAAAATTAGTTTTGCCCATCATCACAATATCAGTCTCCTCTTCCAAGACAACTACTGCTATCATTTTGTTACATACCTTTGTAATATTGTATTTATGTGTGTGTGCATGCTTATCTGTGTATGTGCCATTAGGGAATAAATAATTTTATTTTGTGAAAATTTTCTCTATGAACACATTACATTTTGTTACTTTATTTTATAAACCATCATTTCACTTAATGCATTTAAAATTTCTATGTGCCATATAGTTTAATTATACCTCTACTGGTGGACATGTAGACTCTTTCTAGTACAGTATTTTGCTCTTATAGGCATTGCCAGGGAGCTCTGTGTAGCTGTTAAGAATAGAGCCTTCTCTACATTACTGCCTGAGTTACTTTGGGAAAATAGTTACCAACATTCCCCAGTTTCTTGATATGAAAAAAGAGCCCTTTTGCATTAAATAAGTCAATATACAAAAATGCTTAGAATTGTAGTAGTCACACAAGTTTTATATTAGTGATTGCTATTTTTAATGCAGCAATGACTGTCTTAGGGTGTATTTCTTTTTACACACATGTTGCTTTCTTTATCTCTTCTCCTTCCCCCTCTCTGTTCTTTCTTCCTTCTCTCTCCCTTCCCCCTTTTCCTTCTTTCCTGGTTAGATATCAGTTGTGGATGTATTTATTTTGTAGGTAGCTCCATAATTTACTCTAAAAAATGTTAAGCCAAGTTTATATTACCACCAGCAGAGTATGAAAGTAAATGCTTCCTTATTCCTACTACAACATTTGTTATGATTAACCTTTATAATTTTTACCAGTTTCTTTTTTTTGTTAAAAGTGCTCTGTTATAGTTTTAATTTACATTTCCTTGCTTACTAGTTGGATTCTGCATCTTTTCAATACAGTTATTTGCTTTTCTCAATTTTTCTTTGATTTACTTGGCAGTAGAATTTGCACATTTTTTCTTCCTGATATGTTTATCTTTTACTTATTGATTTTTGAAGCTATTTATAAATTATGAATGGTAATCTTTGTTTGCTACAAGTACTGTAAATATTTCCTCACTTACCTTTTTTTATTGTTAAATCATGGTTGTGTACATTTGTGCAATCAAGGGCTACAATGTACTGGTTTCATATATAATCTGAAATATTCTCATCAAACTGTTCAACATAGCCTTCATGGCATTTTCTTAGTTATTGTATGTAGACAGTAGTATTCTGCATTTAGTAGGTGTCGTCTGTACCCATTCTAAGATGCACTGTAGGTGTGGCCCCACCCATTACCCTCCCTCCACACTGACATCCCCCCTCCATTGGCCCTTTCCCCATATTTTTGTGCTATAGTTGGGTTATAGCCTTCATATGAAAGCTATAAATTAGCTTCATAGTAGGGCTGAGTACATTGGATACTTTTTCTTGTATTCTTGAGATACTTTGCTAAGAAGAATATGTTCTAGCTCCATCCACGTAAGCATGAAAAAGGTAAAGTTTCCATTTTTCTTTAAGGGTGCATAATATTCCATGATATACATGTACCACAATTTGCTAGTCCATTTGTGGGTTGATAGGCACTTGGGTTTCTTCCATGACTTAGTGATTATGAATTGGGCTGCAATGAACATTCTGGTACAGATGTCTTTGTTATATTGTGATTTTTGGTCTTCTGGGTATATACCTAGTAAAGGAATTATAGGATCGAATGGCAGGTCTATTTCTAGATCTGTAAGTGTTCTCCAAACATCCTTCCAAAAGGAACATATTAATGTGCACACCCACCAGCTGTGTAGAAGTGTGCCCTTTTCTCCATATCTATGCCAACATCTCTGGTTTGGGGATTTTGTTATGTGGGCTACTCTTACTGGAGTTAGGTGATATCTCAAAGTAGTTTTGATTTGCATTTCTCTGATGATTAAGGATGATGAGCTTTTTTCATGTGTCTGTAGATCGTGCATCTGTGTTCTTTAGAGAAGTTTCTCCTCAAGTCCTTTGTCCACCCTGAGATGGGATCACTTGTTATTTTCTTGCTAGCACATTTGAGTTCTCTGTGGATTCTGGTTATTAAACCTTTATCGGAGGTATAACCTGCAAATATTTTTTTTCCCATTCTGAGGGCTATCTGCTTGCTTTACTTACTATGTTCTTGGCTGTGCAGAAGCTTTTTCGTTTGATCAGGTCCCAGTAATGTATTTTTGATACTACTTCAATTGCCTGGGGAGTCCTCCTCATAAAGTATTCACCCAGGCCAATTCCTTCAAGAGTTTTCCCTGTACTTTCTTCAAGTATTTTTATAGTTTTATGTCTTAAGTTTAAATCTTTTATCCAGTGAGAGTCTATCTTAGTTAATGGTGAAAGGTGTGGGTCCAGTTTCAGTCTTCTGCAGGTTGCCAGCCAGTTCACCCAGCACCATTTGTTAAATAGGGAATCTTTTCCCCACTGGATGTTTTTAATTGGCTTGTCAAAAATCAGATAACAGTAAGTAGCTGGATTCATCTCTTGGTTCTCTATTCTGTTTCAGACATCTACTTCTCTGTTTTTGTGCCAGTACCATGCTGTTTTGATCACTATCGATTTATAGTATAGTCTGAGGTCTGGTAGCATGATTCTTCCTGCTTTGTTTTTATTTCTGAGTAATGTCTTGGCTATTCGAGGTTTTTTTCTGATTCCATATAAAATGAAGTATTATTTTTTTAAAATCATTAAAGTATGACAGTGGAGCTTTAATAGAAATTGCATTAAAATTATATATTGCTTTGGGCAGTATGGACATTTTAACAATGTTTATTCTTCCCAGCCATGAGCATGGTATGTTTTTCCATTTGTTAACATTTTCAGCTATTTCTTTTCTTAGAGTTTCATAGTTCTCTTTATAGAGTTCTTGCACATCCTTTGTTAGATAGACTCCCAAATATTTTATCTTCTTTGGCACTACTGTGAATGGGATAGGGTCCTTAACTGTTTTTTCAGCTTGACTATTGTTGGTATGTATAAAGGCTACCGATTTATGAATGTTGATTTTGTAACCTGAGATGCTGCTGTATTCCTTGATCACTTCTAAGAGTTTTGTAGTAGAATCCCTGGTGTTTTCCAGATATACAATCATATCATCTGCAAAGAGTGAAAGTTTGATCTCTTCTACCTCTATATGGATGCCCTTGATTGCCTTTTCTACCCTAATTGTAGTGACTAAAACTTCCATTACAATGTTAAAGAGTAGTGGAGACAATGGGCAGCCTTGTCTGGTTCCTGATCTGAATGGAAATGATTTCAATTTAACTCCATTCTATAGAATATTAGCTGTGGGTTTGCTGTAGATGGCCTCTATCAGTTTAAGAAATGTCCCTTCTATACCAATTTTCTTAAGTGTTTTGATCATGAAGGGATGCTGGATATTATCAAAAGTTTTTTCTGCATCAATTGAGAGAATCATATGGTCTTTATTTTTTAATTTGTTTATGTGCTGAATTAGACTTATAGATTTATGGGTATTGAACCAGGCTTGAGACCCTGGGATTAAACTGACTTGGTCATGATGTATCATTGGTTTGATGTGTTGCTGGATTCTGTTTGTTAGGATCTTGTTGAATATTTTTGCATCTATATTCATTAGTGATATTGGTCTATAATTTTCTTTTCTTGTTGGGTCTTTTCCTGGTTTGGGGATCAGGGTGATGTTTGCTCCATAAAACGTGTTGGGTAGTGTTCCTTCTTTCTCTATATTTTGGAACAGGTTGAGTAATATAGGTACTAGTTCCTCTTTAAAGGTTTGGGGTTTAGTAATATAGGTACTAGTTCCTCTTTAAAGGTTTGGTAGAATT
>CAUYPK010070954.1:0-14044 GCA_963574355.1 Loris lydekkerianus | reverse complement strand
ATGGAAGAAAAAGTATCCAATATACTCAGCCCTACTATGAAGCTAAATTATAGCTTTCACATGAAGGCTATAACCCAACTATAGCACAAGACTATGAGGAAAGGGCCAAGGAAGGGGAAGGGAGGGGGGAGGTTTTGGTGGAGGGAGGCTAATGGGTGGGGCTACATCTATGGTGCATGTTAGAATGGGTACAGGCTGTGCACTAATGTACACAGCTATGATTTAACAATAAGAAAAAAATTAACAAAAAAAAAAAAGAAAGAAAGTTCAAGATCAAGGCACTGATGTGGTCAGTTTCTGGTGAAGGCTCATTGGTGGCCACCAATAAAATTCAAAAAAAGTTGAAATGACCCAGTGTCTTTCAATTTGCCACTTGTTACACAAACTGCTGTACATGTATACCATGACATACTACTTAGCAATACTCATATAAAGCTATCGATGCACATAATAACCTGGACAAAGTTTTAGAAAAGTTTTCCAGGTGAAGAAAAAGCCAATCCTCACATGTCATATACTGCATGAATCCTATAACATTCTTGAAATGACAAAATTAGAGAAATTTCTAGTTAGGAATCCTGGGAAAATTATACATGTGATAATAAATACTCTTCACCTCACAGGTCCCTCATGTTCAGAACTCCTTACCAGCTTGGGGAAAAGCAAGACCCACCTCTGATAAATATAGAAAGAAATCAGCAGTATATGACCATAGGGACCCAGCAATACCTTCTTTCCAAAGGCTAAAGCTAGAAGGACACCAAAGACTGTGAGCTTGTGGCCTCCTTGAGCCAGACCAATGCTATGACCCCCCAGCCAGACCACTGCTGTGAACCTATAGCTCTCAGAGAAAAAAAAATAATAATGAAAATATATAAAAATATTAAAAATGTAATTAGATAAGCTATAGAAGGATAAAAAAGTGATATCTAAGCTGTTGCATGAGGAATTTATGTAGGAGAGATGGAAAAGGTAGAACAAACTCAACCAAAAGAGAGAAAAAGGAGAGAAATTAGAAAGAAAGAATAAAAGGGGTTGAAGAAACATTAAAAAGTGGAGGAGCTCTTGGTATAGAAAAATTAAAAGTGAAAAAATAAAAATACAACCAAACCAAAAAAACTAAACAAATACAACAATAACAATACAGGGAAAAAAGGGAAGAAAAAATTAAAGGAAAAAATTGAAAAAAAGAAGCAAAAAAAGTACAACAATATATATGTGTGTTAGGATAGATAGATAGATAGATAGATCTCACAATATATTGCCTGAACATGAGGTGGCACTGTGATGTTAGGAAATGGAGAACACATGCTGTATTTTCTGTATAGGATGGAATTTGGAAGCCACTCTAGTTGCAAAGGAGATCAGATCTTTTCTTCCTTACTTCTTCGCCCTCAATCCAGGCCTGTTCACTTCATCAGCATTCAGTCCCCGCATATTCAATCCCAAAACTCTCACCAGACATCCCAGGAGACCTGTCAGACAGTGTCCCCTGACAACAAAGTGCCCCTCCTGGGGGGTGTGAGGGCCACTCATCTCACCCCAAGGATGGCCACTCATGTTCAGCAGGCATACCAGAGAGGGCCTTGCACTATGACCCTGTGGACTTTTCCTTTACATGGGTTGTCTTCCCATAGTGGTGCCCCCTGCCAGTATTCATGTTCATGGGAGAACCACCCCACCCTGTGTTCAAACCTGGCCTCCAGATACTACTCAAGTCTACTCATTGCTCAAGATAACAGCCCAATCCAAAATCAAAATACTTTAGGATAGCCCTTTCCCAACTCCGGCCCACTATGGGAGAGTCAGCCAACTGGCTGATCTCTGTCATACCAAGCACCTGCCTTCCCCATTAGTTTTCCTCAGCTCCAGACCTCCCCATTGACTCTTGAAGTCTCCTGTTGCTTCACTGTGCCCGTGGAGTGATTCTGTGCAGATTGCCCCTGCTAGAGGTGGCTAATATCAACTTTCCCCTGTCGCACTATGAGTAGCCACAAGGAGATGTCTCTAGCCTGCCGTATTGCTCTACCCTTCCAATACTTCTACGTCTTACATTGTAATCCAATTTAATTTCTTAAGAATAAATGTTGACTTTAAAACTACTAGATTCATGACATGAATATTTTAAAGACCATAATATGAGTTCTAAAGTGTTTTACTGAAATGTAAAAATTTACTTTAACAAATTAGACTGTCTTTTCTAGTTTTTATGACATAAATGAATTTACTATAATAATATAGAGAATGAAATATATTATGGCTATAGCAGATCTCATCTTTTCTTAGTCTTATTACCCAGAGAAGTAGATTGTAAAAACCACACAAACACCTCAATTTCTCAGAAGGCATGCAAAGCAAGGGCATCAGAGCCCTTGTCTTGTTGATTTACTGTCACAGATATCCTTATTCATAAAACTATTAAATATTATATTTACACAGTTTAAATGTATTTGTTAAAATACAATAATTTACATGTAATAAAATGACATATTGACATATAGAAAATAAATTTTAACAGACGTATAAACAAATGAACTTGAATTTTATTTCTAATATTTATAAATTTGATAAGGAAAAAATGATGCTTTCTTAACTTGCATATTTCAAATGTATGTTAATTTTAAAACATTATTTTTAGATTCCCTCACTTTATTTGTTAGCATTTATACTTCTGAAATTAAATGTTATTCATTATTTTAATCATAATAGCTTTAGTTATTTATTAATGGCCTCAAGTATTGAAATTATTGAAATTTTGCTTGAAAGGTCTTATATAAATTATTTTTCTTGTTTTATTTTTTCCTTTTATGTTTTTAACACTTTGAAAAACATTTGAAATATTTATTGTGGTCATTATATTGACCATTTACTTTGTGATATTTCCCATTTGTATTATGCTTACAAAATCTTTTTCTAGCCAAAGACTCATTTAAACATTTATATATTTATTTTGTTAGTTTATTGACTCAAGTTTTTAACTTAAACTATTTAATATTATAATCTGAAGTAATGTATAAAATAGGTCTTTATTTACTTGGTTGTTGTGGCCTGTTTCTCAAACATTCTCATTTTTTTCCTTGACTCTCATCTATTTCATTGATGTATTAATTTTTCCAGTATTACTACACTTTAAAGCATTTATTTGTTTGTTTGCAGTTTTTGGCCGGGCCCAGGTTTGAAGCTGCCATCTCTGGTATATGGGGCCAGAGCCCTACTCCTTTGAGTCACAGGCACCACCCTGTTTGTTTGTTTCTAATAGTTTTTAAATTGTGGTAATTCTTTTTAACACACAGCATTGCTTGCTTATTTTCTTTCCAGGTATTATTGATACCATAATAAGTTATCATTGTTATTTGTCATCCATATTTAGACTTTTTCAGTGAATATTTAAGCAATGGAATTATACCATTTATATAACAATATATCACAATGCCTCTTCATGTCAATAAATATGCATTTATATAGTAATTGTTAATGACTGGATAGTATTATTTTAGGCATGTATTATAGTTATTAGTCAGTATTAAATTATTGGATATTTAATTATTTTCTCATTTTTTGCTATTATATGGACTAATTTGATAAATTTTTTATATAAAGATATATACCAATCTATGGTCATTTTGCTTTTATTTTCAAATCTAATATTGTTTAAAAGGGTACAATGCTCCAAAAGTGTCCTATGCTGCACATAGTCAATAATACGGTTGTGTGCAGGGAGAATGGGATCCAAAGACTACATTCTTGGCAAGGAAAACAACACCAGAAAAAGGGAAAAACAGAGAAATAAGCTGAGCAAGGCACAATAGAAAACAATTTAGCTAGCTTACTTTTAAACTAACAGTTAAATTACTTATCTGGGCAGTTTCTGCTTTTATTGGAAGTCTGGTCTGTGAGAGATACAGCTTACAAAAACCCCTGCTAGGTCTGTAATCACTCTGAAGAAAAGTGCTGTAGCAAAAGCTGCGTGTAAGGCCTAGGAAGGAACATTAACCACGCTGATCCCTGCCCAGTCAGCAGTCAAAGCAAATACCCATTGTGGAGATTTCTGTAATGACCAGAACAGAAATCAAGGGAACAACTTGAATCCTGAGAGGGCAGGAGAGCTTGTACACTAACTACAAAGGAAATGCCTCCAGTTAGAGATCAGGGGAAAATTCCTCTTTTCCATCAATTCTTCAGAAAAGAACTGACACTACCACATCTGCTCCACAGAGACACTAGAGGGGTATAACATCCTCCAAGGGATCTGTGTGCATGACCACAAACAAGAGGCTGCTCCCATACAAGGCTCAGGTTCTGGATTTTTCAAGGCTGCCTGGACTCTTAAAATACACGCGGTGCATCTTACAAGGATATATGTGAAACTTAGTAAATGTAGAATGTAATTGTCTTAGCACAATAACTAAAAAAACGCCAGGAAGGCTGTGTCAACCAGTGTGATGAAAATGTGTCAAACGGTTTATGAAGCTAGTGTATGGTGCCCCATGATCATATCAATGTACACAGCTATGATTTAATTTAAAAAAATTAATGATTATAGATAGAATAAGAACTAACATGTTTACTCAGAGTAACTGCTGATGTTTTTACTCCCTTCCTCAGCTTACCCTTTTGGCTAAATGAGAAAATAGCCTTCAATAAAAACTGGGTGGAACAAACACTCAGAGTCCCTTGCTGAAGCCCCACAAGCTAGTGATGGTCCCCTAGGTCCCACCTTTGAAAATTCTATTCTGCGTGTTCTGTCACTTTATCTCTCATCACTTGTAACTTTATTTTTTCCCAGGTGATGGCTGCCGGTTCCATAGATCTTAAAGGACCCTGTCCCCGGAGTTGTACCCTGGCAGTTGTGCAGTCCTTAAAGTCTTTTATCACTAAATGCCTAAGACAATGAATGAAGAAAAACATACAATACTCAATAAGCACATATAGAGAATGTAGTGCCTTTAGCACAAAAATACCCTAGTTTATTATTTTTCTCCTTTTATTCCTTATTGCTTTAAGGATTAGGGCAGGATCACCTGGGACAGCTGAATGCTTTTCCTGGTTTACTAGGGCTGGGTATAGGTTCCACACCACTGCAGCGGTCTTTATCCTGCAAGCACCACCTACTGGCTGGAAGGATCTTGGCCAACTCTCATCTAAAGCGCCATCCACTGGTCTGGGAATTAAACTGGATATCCCAATATTATTCATGCCGTTAGAAGTGCACACCCAGGGCCAGACCAGTCAGGCAAGAGAAAGAGAGGACTTCTACACTGAAAAAGATAAGTGAAATTATATCTGCTTGCTGTGATGTTATGTTATGTTTAGAGAATTCTAAAGACTCCTTGAGAAGACTCCTACATTTAATAAATGAATTCAATAAAATCTCATATCACAAAATCAATGTACACAAAAATCTTTCTATACACCCGTAATGATCAAACTGAGAACCAAATCAAGAACTTAGTACCATTTGTAATAGCTATAAAAATAAAATGAAAAAGCCTAGGAATATTCTTAATCAAGGAGGTGAAAGTTCACCTCAGAGAAAGAAATTATAGATGACACAGATAAATGAAAAAGCATACCATGCTCATGGATTTTAAGAATAAATATTATTAAAATGAGCATACCCTCAGCACTCTGGGAGACTGAGGCAGATGGGTTGCCTGAGCTCACAAGTTTAAGACCAGCCTGAGCAAGAGCAAGACTCAGTTTCTATAAACAGCTGGGTATTGTGGTGGGCATCTGTAGTCCCACCTTCTTGGAAGGCTGAGGCAAGAGGATCTCTTGAGCCCAAGAGTTTTGAGTTCGCTGTGAGCTTTGATACCATGGCACTCCACCAAGGGCAACAAAGTGAGTCTCTGTCTCAAAAAAACAAAACAACTCCCCCCAAACAAACAAACAACCCCCCAAAAAAACACACCACCTAAGAAAATCCAGAGTCAGTGCAATTCTTATCAAAATACTAACATACCTTTTCCAATATTTAAAAAAAAAATCCTAAATTTTATATGGAAACCATAAAAAGTGTGGATAGCTAAAGTAATTCTGAGTAAAAAGAACAACTCTGGAGGCATCACATTACTCCATCTCAAATTATACTACAAGGCTATAGGAAGCAACACAGCATGGTAGCATATAAATGTGGACACATAGATAGAACAGAAAAGGGAACCCAAGAGTAAAGCCATATATCGAAAACCCACTAATCTTTGACAAGGCAGACAAAACATGCACTGGGGAAAAGACAACACATTCAATAAACGGTTCTGGGTAATTTGGATAGCCACATACAAAAGAATAAACCTGGATACCTTTCTCTCATAAGATACAAAAATTAACTAAAGAGGAACTACAGACTTAAACATAAGATCCAAAACCAAGAAAATTATGTTATAAATACTAAGAGAAACTTTTCTAAACATTTGCCTAAGCAAAAAAAATTATGATATGACCCCAAAACAAATGCAACAAAAACAAAAATAAATAAATGGAACTTAATTGAACTAAAAAACAACTGCCCAGCAAAGGAAATAATGAAAAATATAAATGGATAACGTACAAAATAAGAGGAAATATTTGCAAAGTATAACTAAGACAAAGGACTGATATCCAGAAACTGCAAGTAACTCAAACAATAAGAATAAAAGAACATTAAACATTTGGTAAATGACATGAATAGACATGTCATTTTCAAATGGCCAACAAACATAAGAAAAAATGCTCAATATCCCCCCAAGGAAATGTAATGTAAAACCAATAAAATGCCACATTACCACTGTCAGAATGACCATTGTGGAAAAGTCAATAAACAATAAATGGTGGTGGGTGGCACCTGTGGCTCAAAGGAGTAGGGTGCTGGCCCCATATGCCAAAGGTGGTGGTTCAAGCCTAGCCCTGGCCAAAACTGCAAAAAAAAAATAAAAATAAAAATAAATAAATAAATAAATGGGGCACAGACTTGGTGAAAAGAAAGCATTTAGACACTGTTGGTAGGGGTGCAAATGATTACAAGCTTTGTGCACATAGCATGGAGATTTCTCAAAGAACTAAAGGTAGACTTTTACCTACAATCCAGCAATTCTACTACTGTGTATCTACTCAAAAGAAATTAAGTCATTATACCAAAAAGTCAGCTACACCAACATTTTTATCACAATGCAATTCACAATTACAAAGATATGGAGTAACCTCAGTGCCTATCAATTGATGAGTGAATAAAGCAAACATGTGCTAATATATACACAACACACTCATACACACACATCTACCATGGAATATTACTCAGTAATGAAATAGAATGAAATAATGTCTTTTGTAGCATCTTGGATGGAACTCAAAGCCATTATCCTAAATGAAATAACTAAGGAACAGAAAACCAAATAACTTTTTTGTCTGTCGGGAGCCTCATACAGAGCTCTGCCTATCTCCCCAAACCTACCCCTTTCATCCTCCCCCAGCCCCAGTGCCTATCCTATGGAAAAATAGTCTTCTTTTTCTTTTTTTTTTTATTGTTGGGGATTCATTGAGGGTACAATAAGCCAGGTTACACTGATTGCATTTGTTAGATAAAGTCCCTCTTGCAATCATGTCTTGTGGAAAAATAGTCTTCTATGGAAATACTGCTTCCATGAAACTCAGGAACCTGGCCACACAGCAAGAAGTGAGCAGCAAGTGCTGGAACAAGGCAGTTCCATCTATATTCATACCACTCCTCTGCTCCCCAACACTGCCTAAGCTCTGCCTACTCCCCTACTGCCCCCTCCATGGAAAAATTGTCTTCTGTAAAACCAGTGTTCTAATCTCACTTATAAGTGGTAGCTCAGCTATGGGTATCTATGGTCCTACATTGTGACACTCTGGATGTTGGAGGCATAGAAGGAAGAAGATAGGAGATAGTTGAGGGTTGAAAAATTATTGGGTACAAGGTACACTATTTGAGGGCAGATATGTTAAAAGTTCAGACTTTACCACTAAGCAATTCATCTATGTAACCATAAAAACACTTGTGTTCCCTAAATCTACTGAAATAAAAAAACTACAAACAACAATTTTGTCATTTTAAAACAAAATTTTGTCATTTTAAAACAAAATAATTTTAAGAACCTAGGTCCCCATTTTCTATGTGGCCTTCAGGTAATGGCCATTTTCAGCTTCAAGAGACTGCCACAGTTTTTGGTTCCTGGGTCTCTTTTTCCATCTCCAAAGTACTGTGAAACTGGTCACATTGAGTGTCTTTGGCCCTTGTTTCTGCATCTGTTTTCATCTGTGTCTCTGATCACAATCAGCAAAGATTCTCCACCTTAGGGCCTATTGCAATTAGAATGGGTCCTCCTGGAAAATCCAGTATAATCTCCCCATCTCAATATTCTTACTTTTACACAACTGCAAGTGCCTTTTATTGTGTATAACATTTTCACAAATTAAGATATGGACTCCTTTTCTGAGCTGTTTTTGTGCCTCCCATACTACAGGACAATTTAAGGTAGTGGAAATAAATCTTTCTTAAAAATCTAGAACATATATTTAATGACTTACTTGTAATGAAGCAGACTTAGACATTTTTGTTGACTCTTAAAGTGATAAACCTATGACTCAAGAAAAGGAACATGGTCACAGTATCAAAATACCTGCAAGAATCAGAGAGATCCTCTTATTTAAAAATTAATCATTTGTTATGGACCACTGTTAATGGTGTACAAAGTTTTCATTTTAAGAAGACTTCTACGGCTAACATAATATAAACTCCATGGGAAAAATGATTTTCACTTTATTTATTACTGAAATATCTTTAGTACCTAGAACAATACCAAAAATATAGTAGTTGCTCAAAAATACGTCTGCAATAACTGAGAGGATTGTTTAGTGAAATATAATTATTGATGACCTAATAACAAATACTCAAACTTGATAAAGAGAAAATTGATATTAAGTTACTTAGATCACTAACAACTATAAATCACTATACTAATAAAACAACCTAGTATAGAACATTTGAAAATTTGTACTACACATGTTTTCACACAAATAGATCAATATTTGAAATAGATTTTGCTATTAATGTCTTTTGTTCATTCCATTTTTCATTCCTGATACCTTTGCTTTTTAATTATAAATTAGAGTAAGTACAGTTTAACCCTCATCTGTTTAGTTTAATATAGCTTTCTTTTTAATTTGTTTATTCCTTTTGATTACTTTCCAGTAAAGAGTAGCAAATATCTGATCTATAATCTTTGGCTTGTGGTTTTCCACATCCTGGTATTTAAGATGAGCACTGATTATAATTCAAATATTGACTCACTTAGATTCTTATTTATAAAGCCCTTATATGCATACTTTTCAAAAATTTGTTTGTACAATGACTTAAGTATCATGTTGAATTTCATTTTTTAATGGAAAAATAGAAGAAGTAGGGAAGAGAAGTTTTTAGTCCTTCTTAAGTGGTTTCTGGTAAAGAAAATTGAGCTCTAATTCTGTGTCCAGTATTAGATTTCATATTTTAAGAGCAATATTAACATACTTAAAATAAGGCTTTGGTGCAAGTTTCAGAGAACAACAGATATGGAAAACATATCTGAAAAATATATTTAATGGGAAACAAATAAACAGATAGTATTCAACACAGAGAAGACATGTCTTTTAAACTGTGAAACTTTTATTCCAATGGTTGTGGGGCTTTGTGCTTTAGAGGAATTGGTCTTATGGCATTAGTTTGGCAGGTAGATCTGAATTAGAATAAATGAAGAGACGTTACCTAAGGATATAGTATGGTTCAAGAAAAGGAAAACTTTCTTATAACTCACTTAGTTCAGAGATAAAATGAACTATTTTATGTAATGTAGTGAGTTCAATATTATCAGAGAAAGTCAAGCAGAGCTACCTACTAAGATAAAAGTGTTAGAAAGAAACACTTTATATCACCCAATCTGCGGCAGGTATTATAATCTGCTGCCTCCCACATTCAGTTTATCTATTTCACCCTTTCTAAAGGTATTAGAATTCGTGACTCTTAAGGCTGAAGTAGAAAGAGAGAAATCAGAGAAAACCAAAGAGGGGTGGGACAGTTAGAGAAAAGGGGAGGATGGGCGCACAAGGACACAAGGACTCCAGCAAGCTCCTGAGCCTCAGATGGTGTTGCTAATCGGCAGGTTGCAAGAGTGCTGTTCATGTTCTGTGCTGGCTGACACGTCAGAGAAGTGACAAAGATTCTAGCGCAGGGTAGAGAGCCAAGAAATGGAGAGAGGATGCTGCCCAGAAGACTGAGCTTTAAAGCACTAACATTCTCAGGCCTATCTTTTATGAACTATTGAGCATTGAAATATGAAAAAACTTGACCTTAAAGGATCATTCTGGCATTAATAATTATAAGTAGATCATTATATCATATTGTGACCATATAGAATTTAAGATAAGAGACTCCTTCTATTTTCTATATACCCTATAAATTTTATGCAGTCATGGAAAAACAAAAATAAAAAGAATTATTGCAAATGTTGAGATGGGTTGTTCTACAAATTTAGAGATTTGGAAATATTTTAATTTAGTAAGCAAAATTAAATGATTTGTTCATTTCTTGCACATCTAACTTTAAGTAGTAAGATCACATATATGTATATATATGCACACGTGTGTGTGTGTATGTGTGTATATGTAGTATAGAATGACATATAGAGAGCAAAGGCTATAAATGCATTGATATCTATATGTATGTCTATGTATTAATATACATATTCCTTTATTCTTACTTTGGAGGATAGAAACTTAATAACAGTCCCTGTCAGAAGAGGAACTTTATAGAGAAGTGGAAGTACTTTCAATTTTTAATATATATGTATTTTAGTATATAATTATTAATATTAAGTGATATGTATAAAATTTAAATAAATAAAATTATCATAACTTTGTCTATTGTGCTCCTCACTCTTTGCCCACCTCAACCACTATGTAAGATTGGGTTTGCTTTTGTGTGTTTGTGTGATTTCTTCCTTGATATATCTTCAGAGCCTATAATATATTTGGCAAAAGTCACTGAATAAATATTGAATGCTTGAACTATTGCAAGATAGATAGGATCATATTCTAAAGAGAGAATTATTTAATTCATGTTTAATGAAAATATGGTAATGATATCATTTAAAGGGTAAATAGTAATTCTTTTTATCTTTGATAGTTTATGACTTTAAGTTAATTATTTTTTAAAAAGAAATAAGTCATATTTTTAAAGTTTCTATCACAATGATTGTAATCAAAGAACAAACCCAGTTCTGTCCCTTATGTGGGTATCTACTTTATGTAGAAATTATGTGAAATGGACCTACCTGCCACATGGAAGGCCCTGGGTCTCACTGTCGTGAAGGATATAGTATTGAGATTTGGGATATTCATCTCCAACTAAGGTTATTTGTAAAGTAAGTAAATGTTTAATGTATTAAAAATATTAATTAGATATGTGTAATCATCTACAGTCTAATCTTATTTTGACAAGCTTGCTCTGTGATTTCATCCTTTGTAATTTTGAGGGGAATCTCAAAAGTCAAAATGTCATGAGATGCTTTCAACTCCTGAGAAATTCTGATGGAAAACATCTGAAAATGCCAGATGTCCTGGGATTTTTTCCTTTTTTAAACCCTTGTTCTAAGAAGTTATTTTTAAATCATGACAAAATGGAACACTTAGGTTCTAAGTGTTAATTCTTGATGTCTATTATCATTTTCTCTATTTATCATATGTTATGTAGAGAACATTAAATTTAGATTTTCAAGTCTAAATTTAGTTCTCTCCCCCTTTCCCCCTCTTTAGATTTCACTACGGATACTGAGTAATGGGAAAAATATATGAAAAAGTTTGAAATTTTACTTGTCAGCTCCACTAAATGAGCCAGGCACTGTGCTAGATGGTTTTATGTACGCCATTCCATTAATGTTTGTTAAATATCCTATGAATATTGTACATGGACTTGAAAAACATTGGTTTTAATGTGTAGAAAAAGTTAAGAGAAAAATGTTAATTATTTTGCTGATTTCCAAATTTGGGTTTACGTTATGTTAGCCAGAATACAAACAGAAGTTAGCAAAGGAGAGTATTCTTTTAACTTTATACCTCCTTAAGTGCAGATTATTTATTCAATCGGACAGTGCTTTTCTTCTTTTAAATGTTGAAATACCTAATTTTTAGTTCATTCAAACATTCTACTAGTGTTTGCAATTGGCTGAGACATCACATCAGCCATTGGCCCTACTGGTGTTTACATTTGTTGCTTGACACCTTCTTTTATTTGTATTTTACTTATCAATTTTAAACGTTTAGAAGGATTCACGAGCAAAAGTCTTAGGAAAAGATACAGGCTATAAAGAGCATTGGGAGCAATTAATGTTCCCTATGGAAACACAAATCAAGGATGTGGTTCAGAATGTACAGATGCTAGATGCATAAAAAAACTTTATCATTGTGAGCAGAATAAACTATCTTTTATAGTAGGTATATCTGAATATACTACTTTCATAATATTGTTTTACATTTTGAGTTTTTAAATGGTAATAACACTATATAACATATAGTTGGCAATTTTTAATTTGGTGACATTAATTATAATGAAAATTTTGTGCAACTGTGACCACTAATTCCAAAAATATTCCATTGCCCCCAAAGCCATTAAGCAACACCTTCCCATGCTTTTTTTGTTTCAGTACTTAGCAACCTTTAACTACTTTCTTCCTCTATGAATTTATTGAATTCATATAAATTTCAGATAAGTGGAATAATAAATTTTTTGACATTTTATGTATGGCTATTGAACTCAGCATATATGCTTCAAGTTTCATCTGTGCTGAACTTTCATTATTACTCGAATAATAATGCTTTGTATGTTAAACTGCATTTTATCTATTCATCTGTTGATTAAAACTTAAAGGATTTTCACCTTTTGCCCATTGTGGCCAATCTGAGCTTTGATATGAACTCATATCAAAGTTCAGTATGGCCATACTGAGTCTCATTATGCCACCCTCGGTAGAGTGCTCACAGCTCACAGCAACCTCCAACACTTAGGGATTCTCTTGCCTCAGCATCCCAAGAAGCTGGGACTACAGGCGCCTGCCATAACCCCCGGCTATTTTTCTGTTGAGGTTGTTATTGTTGTTTAGCTGGCCCAGGCTAGGTTCGAACCCACCAGCCCTAAGTGTATGTGGCTGGTGCCATAACCACTGTGCTCTGGGAACCAAGCCCATTCAGTTCTTTTGATTGTAAACTTACAAGTGGAATTGCTGCATCATAGAGTAATTCCATGTTTAACTTTACGAGAAAAGGCCAAACTGTTTTCTGTAGCAACTGCACCATCTTACATTCCCACAATTAATGTTGAAGATTCTAATCTCTCTGTAGTGTCACCTAAAATTGTTCTTCTTTTTTGTTTGTTTAGGCCAGGCTAACAAGTATAAAATGGTGTCTCATTGTAGTTTGGATTTGTATTTCCCTCATAACTGATAATATTGAATGTATTTTTGAGCATTTATATATTTTCTTTGTAGAAACGTTCTAATTTCTTTGCTCATTTTTAAATTAGGCACATTCATACATGGCTTTTTTTTTTTTTTTTCTGGACTCTCAATTCAATGACATTGGATATATGTCAGTTTTTACGTCAGTACCAAACTGTTTTGATTCCTAAGCATTGAAAATGAGTAGTATGAGTCTTCCAACTTTATCATTTTTCCTACAAAATTAATTTGATTATTTGGTTGACTTCACATTTCATACAAATTGAAGAATGGATTTTCTATTTCTTTCGTTTTTTTTTTTTTTTTAATATTTTTATTGTTAAATCATAGCTATGTACATTAGTGCAATCGCCTGCACCCATTCTAAAATGCACCATAGATGTGGCCCCACCCAATTACCCTCCCTCCACCAAAACCTCCCCCCTCCCTTCCCCTTCCTTGGCCCTTTCCCCATAGTCTTGTGCTATAGTTGGGTTATAGCCTTCATGTGAAAAGTTGTAATTTAGCTTCATAGTAGGGCTGAGTACATTGGATACTTTTTGAAAAGGTGAAATTTAAAT
>CAUYPK010070951.1:0-17546 GCA_963574355.1 Loris lydekkerianus | reverse complement strand
CGAACACGCGGCTAGAGCCGCATGCGGCTCCCGGCCAAAATGAATTTCGGCTCTTTGCCTCTTATCATTATTTTGTATACTGTGGCTCTTTGCCAAGTTTGGATTTTGTTATGCTGCTTCTGAGGAGGGACCTCTGAGAAGTGATCTCCGAGCGCGTAGTTGAACTTGTTCGCCACCCCTGCGTGTATAATATTTCACTATACAGTCATTCCATGATACATTTGGTTAGTCCTTTATAATGGGTAGGTAGATGTTTTTCCCAGGTTTTTGCTATTATAAGTAACACTATGAAGTATATACATTGCATATTTCTCACTGCATGTAAACTTAGACTAAGTACATCTACAGGACAAATTTCTCAAAGAAACGCAGGCTTTAAATTTTAAGCATCATGAATTAGAAAACTTACATTATTAGACATTATTTATTAAGTGTGTAACATCGAGCAATTAACTTTGGATAGATGAACCTCAGTGAAGATAAAATAAATAATGTTAATGGTACTTCTTCTAGGGATTACTGTGAGAATTAAGATTTGTAAATTAAATACTAGAATTATTTTATTTAGACTATCAATTTTTATTATTAAAGAAAATAACTATTAGTCCCAGCTGTGAGACTACCTTTAAGAACCTAAAACACTCCAACCACTAAAGTTTTTGCTTTCTTTTGGAACTCTTTCACTTATTGCTTTTGTTTTTTGTCTTTCATTAAGCTGTTTACCTCCTTTCAGAACAATGATATCCAATATTTCCTTTCTTTTCCTGCATTTCTATATACATACATTTATGTGCCAGAAAAGCTAACTGTGTTTTATACATTTATCTTGTTATTCATTTTTCTTCCCTTTCTAATTCCCTATATTTTAAATTTTTATTTTAAATATTTTATTTTAATACTTTTTCAATAAATATTTTAATTCTATATTTATTGTCACAGTCCTTCTACATAAACATTTGCCTGCTTTGACTGAAAATAAATTCTGATTTCAGTGGCAGATGTTTTTCTGGGGAGACAATCATTGGAATATTGGAATAATCTACTGTTACTTATTCAATGTGCTAAGTATAAACCACCTTACTGGTGTTGTGGGATGATGCATGTGTGAATAAAATGCTATCTCAGATTATGGAGAAGGGAGACGTATGATACATGATTAGTATCAGATAAAAAATATTCTACTACATTAGTAAAATATAAATGTATTCAGAGAAGAGAAATATCTCAAATTAAATCACAATGAGATAAAATTAAAGTAGGTCTTGAAAGGTGAATATTTCACCCATTAAAGTAGCTGATAAACACAGAAAACTTCCAAAAAACAAGGAACAATGGTGGATAATCAGAGAAGTGGGAAACAGTTTACTGGATGTAGTACACCTGACTAAAGAAAGAGTATATAATCAAATGAGTAGTAGAGTTATAAGACGCAAGATGCTTCCTTATAGAGAAAACAGTACTTTACTTGTCAGAATCCCAGAGATGTGTCTCACAGGACAGGGTTTTAACAAATCTCATTGACCCTAAGTATCTTTATAGAATGGGACTACTAAATCTAGGTAAACAAGATTCGAATGAAAATAAGAGAAAATGAGCATTTCTAAATAAGTTGTGAGTGTTTCTTTCAGTTTCTGAAAATATCTAAGTAAGGCATGCCACAGCAGATCCTAACATACCAATCCTCCACATAGAAAGTGTGGAAATTTGAGGTACAGAATGAAAAGTTAAAAGGCTATTGCAGAAGCTCAGATAGGAAGTTGCTAAGTCCCTAATTAGACTGTTAAAGAAAAACAAGAATACAAATGAAACAACAAAAATAACAAAATAAAAAGAAAGATTGAGTTATCAGATACAAAAATGAAATTGTCAATACAAATATACTGTATTTAAAGATCAAGAAAAAAAAAAATGATCCAAGTTTCCTCTGAGTTTCAGGGAAAGCTACAGAATCATTATGAAAAAAAAAAAAAAAAGAATATTAAGAGAGGAGCTCATTTAAAAGTGAGAGTTTAATTTCATTCAAAAAGCAATTTTTCTGTGGTTGTCAATGGAGAGTTTTTATTCCCTTGGGGGAAATTAGGGAAATTTGTAGGATCACTTTTGGCTCTCAAAATCACCAGGGAATATACTGACATTTAGTGGGCAATGGGGTCAAGGATGGTGAATACCTTACAAGTCATTGAAAATAAAAATGGTCCTATTTCCTGTTATTTTTTAATATCTCAATAGACATTTATATCAATGAAAAACCTTTATATGTTGATCTGAACCCAGAGCTTAACTCTATTTTATATCTGAAGACAAAGCATTTTCTACATGGTTTTAAGAAATACTATGTTTTCTATGAATATACTTGTTCTTTATATTGTTGATAATGTAATTAAAAATTGTTCACCACTTCAGAAAAATCAAGCCATCAACATCAATTTCACTTGTTATTTTAGAATTGCTGGCATGGGCGTATCTGCATCAGTCTATATTTATAGCTATTTCATTTCCAGTGATTCCTCCTTATATGAGTAAAATATCTGTATCTTTACATATGGTTGTGCCCAAATAATTTGTATATTTGAAAGAGGATACCTGGAAAAAGTAAGATCTAACAGAATAGGTCTTATCCAGGAGAGCCCAAGGACATACCTACAAGATCCTCCTCATGGTGACTCAGCTCTTAGAAATTTGTAGAAACTTAATTCCCTGGGACCACTTGCTTCCACTAGATTCAAACTGACCAATGAGAAAGGTATCTGTGGCCTGGAACTTTTTTACTGGTGATAAAAAGGAGAAGACTGAGCCATTTGGAGAGCCTGGCCATTTTGAGACTCTGGGTCCACTGTCGCTCCACCAGCTAGAATAAAGCCCTTCCTCTTTTAAACATAGTGTTTAGGTGTTCATTTTCTTCAAGGCCATCATCTGCCTGAAGCATTTCTAGTTCCCCCCTTCACAGAGTGAAATGATTTTGTCAATGACCCCTGTCTATTTCCCCATTTTTATCCCATCTATGGCCCTGTTTTTACTCCATCTATGATGTGTCTATCGTTTGTCTCAGGGAAGAAAATGGGAAACACACAGGGGAAGCCCATCCTGTTGGGAACTATGCTGAAGAATTTTAAGAAAGGGATTACAGGAGACTATGTGGTAACTATGTCTCCAGGGATATTGAGAACTTTGTGTGAGAAGGATGACTCAAATGCCTTGTTTTTCAGGTTACTGTAGTATCCTTTGAGATAAACTTAGTTTTAAACCTGTTATTAAAATTCAAATGTTGAAGATTATAAAAACTGCCACCTCTGTAATATTTCTAAAACACTAGATTCAACTATGAACTTATGTTCTTCATTTTAAGCCTCTAAATTCTGAGGTATAGAGAGGTAGCTATGGTGAGGCCTAGGGGACATGTTCCCCATATTTAGGCCAGCAGCGACAAGGTACAGTCTAGCCCACATGACACCTTCTTCCCTGCTCCAACTTTACTCCCTGGCTATTCCTAGAGAAACCGGATGTTCTAATTTCCTGCTTTCGATATCGAACTCAGCACCTGGTAAATGAATTAAGGACACAGGTCTTGCACTATCTGGCCATCTTTGATGCCACATGGCCATGTAAGACTTAGGGTGACAATGAAAAGACATAGAAATGTTGCTTATATTGTAGTTTCAGAATATTTTCTGTAATTTAAAACCTTAAAGTCATGTTCCATGAAATGTCTTTCATTTGTAAAATGTAATAATTTGGTTGTTTAGATTGTTTGGGTCAAAGAACAAGAGTCTTGCCTTCTAAAACTTCTAATTATCAGTTTAGCCAAGTGAATAATTAACTTCATAGTAAACTGTGATCCTGCTTTGTGAAAAGTGTTTTTTTGAGAGTAAAAAATATTAGAAAGGAAAATGGCATTGTGTAAGAAAGGATTGTGTGTGGTAAATTTTGTCCTAAAACAGAATGGTTATTTAAGAAAACAAAAGGCAGGGAAAACCAGAAGGTTTAGGATATTTGCAAATTGTGTGTGTAGTTTGAATAATGCTCATAAAAGGAAATTTGTGAAGGAATTTGCATGTGATCCAGTTGACTATGTATTGCCTTTAGAATCTGTTGGCTTGTGATCCTGTTTGAACAAATGTTTTAAGCCTTTGATATTTGGCAAACTTTCCAAAATCAAAACTATATATTAGATCTTTTTGAAATATTAAGACCACTGAAAGTCTGAGAAAGACATATTAGGCTCATTTGATATGTTAAAACTGTATAGGAAATATTACAAATATGAAATGATTATCTGTGGATTATGTTTATATATATTTGCATTCTAATATTATAAAATATTGGTCTTTCTTAGTTTTTTTTTTGTCAGTAATAATTTTAATTGATCTTAAGAAAGTGTTTTTGTAATTGGCTAAGTCCAAAGTTTTTCCTTCAAGGAAAGTAGTAGAAAAGGCTGGCAAGTTCTCTTTACACTTCAAATTTCTGATAACCTATGGGATTAAATACCATTATTAAAAGGAAACTTCCAGGATTTTAATTAGAAAGCTAACATATCCATGAGTATTATTAACCTAACTTCAAACGAAACAGAAATCAGTTACATGGAACCAAGCTGATTTGTTATGGCTTTTTGTTTGAAACATTGTTGAAACATTGTGTTCTATTTTCCAGAAGTCAAGAAGATTATTTTCTGTCTTTTAAGCTATTTGTAACATTCAGCAATATATGTACTTATGAGCAAAATTTGAAACATTTATTTTTCTCTCTTCTTCATTTCTCCAGAATTTGAAAACTATTTGTAAGTATACTTAATTTCCAACAATACAGTTATTTGCATAAGTTCAACAAGAATCTATTTTGTTTCATAGAACACAGTGAAAGACACTGGTTATATTACGAAGGCTTTAACTGGAATAGCATTTTCAGAGGTGTCCAGACTGTGTTAAGGAATTAAGGTTGACTTTATAAGGCCAATAGAAAAGCATGTTGAAAAGACTGGCCAGATACCTCATCAATAACATATCCTAATCCGTGGTGAGTAAAGAATGTCACTTTCTGTTAGGTCTGGGAATCACAATTTTCTTTGGCATCTCAAGAAAAGAGGAATTTCCCTAATGCATACAGGTATCTAATGGAACAGATGAAACCTGGGCTCATGAGAACCTTTCAAGTCTAACCCAAGATTCCTTATAAAAGGTTCCATCAAAGTCAAATTTAAAAGAAAGATAGGCCTAGATGGCTAATAATTATTCTTACTGCACTCTATGCAAATAATCAGACCCAGTATACTGAAAGTACAGTTTATTCTGACTATTAAATTAGCTCTGTTATAATTTGTTCTTAGTAAAGTGAGACAGAAAAATGGTTCACAAGGAAAAAAAAAACTGTGGCTCTCCTGTATTAGAGTCTAGCCTTGTCTGTAATGCCAGCTCATAACATGAGACATAACTGTTTAACTAAACAGACTTGTTAAATGGAACTAAGAGACTGCCCAAAGAATATAGAATTATACACAGTAGTTACATTTGCTCTGAATCCTTAACGCTCAACAAAGGTCACCTGCTCTCTATATTGGAAAATTTTGTGCAATATTAAACTCTATCTGCTGTGTCTATATTGATACCTCAGGAGAAATTGGAACCTAAATAAAAATCTCTCAGTAATTGGTATGACTGCAACATGGCCTCACAAGTGGTCCCACACCCAACTGATGTTTAGGAACAGTCACTTGAATAGCCCAGAACTTTGGATAAGTTTTGTAACAACTCTTAAAACTAGGTATTATCTTAAGAACTGTGCTAAACTGTAAATAAGAACACTAATGTTCTCATTGTGTAAACCTTAACTCTGAAATACAGAACTTGTAGATATTTGTAGGTGACTGCTAAATGGTTTAATTCTCTTACCCTTGACCCAACTTTGACTTTGTCCCTGTCAGTGTAGGAAATCCAGAAAACCACAAACATATGCTAGATGGCTGAGGTCACGCAGAGGCCAGATGAAAGCCCAGGTGGTTTCTATGAAAGACTGTGTGAAGCATACAGACTGGCTAAATCATTGTATGAAGCCACAAAGGTGGGAGAGAAAGGGCCAATAGAGTAGAAATCCAACCCATCAAAAGCCTTTGAGAAGAACTGCAGACAATAGGCCGCCCTGACCTGGCCAAGCCTTTGAACTGCACATATCAGAAAGAAATAGAACAGCTAGGGGAGTGTTCACCCAGAATGTAGGATCCTGGGCAAGACTGGTTGCTTCTTTCTGTAACCAACTTGGCAGAGTCTCAAAAGGATGGCCACCATACCTAAGAACACTTGCAGACAGTGCCATGCTGATGCAAGAGGCTGAAAAGCTGACTTTGGGACAAAACTCAAGATTCTGGGTACCATATGAAATGGTCACTTTATGAACACCAAAGGGCACCACTGGTTGACCAATGTATATCTCACCAAATATTAAAGCTTACTGTAAAAAAATCCAAAGTTGGTTCAAAGGTTGTATGCATGAGGCCATGCACTTAGGATAGAAGAAAAATAAAAATTAAGATGCATCTGGGGAACTACTTCTACACTCCACCCCTGCTATGTGAAATTCAGTCCCACAGGGAAGCCTCTTTTGAAGAAGTGCAAATGGACTATACTGAGTCAAGATATGGAGGAAACTGGCATTTCCTAGCTCTGGTCTGCACATGCTTGAGACAGGTAGAAGCCTTCCCCCACCATGATAAAGAGTGCTCATGTTGCCCAGAGAAATAATACAATGGTTTAGGTTGCCACTCCAGATTGGATCTGACAATGGATTGGACTTTATAACAGAGATAGTGAAAATGACAACCAAACCCTTGAATACCATCTGGAAACTACCTGTGGCATTCAGGCCTCAAAACTTGGGCAGGGTAGAGAGTATGAACAGAACCATAAAAGCAAGAATCGGTAAACTCTGCCAGGATGCAAAGCTTAATGGGGTACAGGGCTTGCCACTAGTCTTGTTCAATATGAAATTACCCCTTCTAAGAGATCAGAGTACTCCCATTATGAAATAATGTATAACAGTCCTCCACCAATCCTCTGCAATTTATCTGAGATTCCTAAAAGAACTGGAAGAGACTAAATTGAACAGGTAGTTAGAAGCCCTAGAAAGAGTAGCAAAGAAGATCTCCAGTTGGGTAATTAACTATATTCTATTTAGTCTTTATGTCTGTATACCCTTTTTCTCCAGGGGACCAAGTCTGGGTCAAAGATCAGAACCCAGTTCCCCTCAAACCAAGGTAGAGGGACCCTAAACCATCATCCTGACCACACCCACAGCAGCGAAGGTAGAAGGAATCCTTGCCTGGATCTATATCACAGCAGGCTGAAAAGAGCTTCACTGCCCCCATGGGAAGAAAAGACAGATACAGCCAACACCTGCACGGTAACTCTTAAGGTGGTAAATGTGCCCTGTTTCATCCACATGTTGGGATGTGGCTGGTCAATGCAGTTGAAACCTGAAAATATTCCTCATGAGACTTGTCTTAATTGGAGTTTGGACTTTGGACTTTGGTAAAGGGGGAGGAGGAATGTGATCTGTGCACCCATACCACTAAGATAGGACAAAAGATAACTCTTTTATAACTTTTATGAATGTGAAAGTACTCATAAGGGAGCTTGTACTCATAATCAGACACAATACTCAATACGTGACACAAGGAAAGGTGAAAACCCATACATGTATTACAACTCCCCACCATGGTAAAATTAAGGTCTGGGTAGAGAACACGAGAGGAGTCACAGTCCCTGAAATCTGAATGCTGCTCGACACCAGGGAAATAGGAAAGCCTATCCAGGTGACTCTGAAGTTTAATGCCTACAGCAACATGTGAAGGTGCTGCAATGGAAAGAGCTGGGAAAGAAACTATAGGACAGATCATAAATACCTCTGTGCCTTAGAGTTTGTAGAAACGTGTTTTGAAGTTGAATATGATAGAAGGCACCTGAGACAATGAGTTCAGCAAAAGAAATATGCTCAAAAAAAGAATAATGGAGACAGATTATTCCATGGGTCAGTGTAATCCCTGGAGCTAGTCTTGCACTAAATTAATAATCAAGTAAGAGTCATGGAAGATAGTAAAGAAAAACCCATACTTTGGCTCATGTCCTAATGCAGACTTGGAATAGGTAAAGCCCTCAAAACCTGTGGAGAGACTGGTTTTCAACCCTTAAAAAATGTAAAACCTTACTGGAAGGACTACTAGTCATCACTAGAGTTAGCTTAATTATTCCCTGTCTACTCCCTCTTTAGTCAGGGCTATAAGCTGGATAATTGGGACAGATGTCAATAAAACTCACACATACACACCACATGTGTTCTATATGAAACACTGCTTATTCCTACAGGAACAAGCTGATAGTGAGACCCCAAATTAAAATATATATGGAGTCTCATAGGGGGCACCAAGGGAGGATATCCAGAAAAAGTAAGGTCTAAGAGTACAGGTCTTCTCAAGGAGAGCCCAAGGACATAGCTGTAAGGTCCTCCTCATGGTGACTCACCTCTTAGGAATTTGTAGAAACTTAACTTCCTGGGATCACTTGCTTTCACTTCTGGAGGAGCTCCAGCTGATTCTCCAGCTTGATTCAAACTGACCAGTGAGAAAGGTACCCATGGGCTGGAACTTTTTTGACTGGAGATAAAAAGGAGAAGACTGAGCCAGTTGGAGAGCCTGGCCATTTTGGGACTCTGGGTTTGCTGTCACTCCGCTGGCTAGAAAAAGCCCTTCCTCTTTTAAACACAGTGTTTGGGTGTTTGTTCTCTCCACTGGGCTTTGTCTTCCTGCAACATATTAAACTTTTTTTATTTTTATTTTTAAATTACTGTATTTATTCTCATTAACATCACAGTCAGGGCATTGCATTTGTGTTGCTATAGAAGAAGGGGGCATTGACTAAAGCCAATAAATTCAAGATTATTTTTAAAAGTCCGTATAGTTAAGAAAATTCGGTCTTGTCAATCTGTCCTCCTTCTCACGGTGCACACCCCTGCCTCTTCCATTCACTAGCAGGCAAACATCACTCCCTTTTCTCTAGTTCTCTTGACCCTCATCCACAGCCAGCTTCCTTGTGGAGGTCCCCTCTGAGGTTATTTAGAGGTCTCTCCAGCATTTTTATGCAATGATTTTAATGGTTCATTTTTACGTGTGTCAATCAATGTATTTTCTCCATCTATTAGCATTTGAATCCCATGACATTCTCTTACAACTCTCTTCTATCCCTCATAATTCTTAACACTGATTAAATGTAGTTAGTATTGATCCATTAACTAGTTGCTCCAAAGGGAGGTAGTGTTCTTTGACTTTTTAAATATTGGAATTTTTATTTTAAACTAAATCTAATGCAAAACCCATCATAGTTACTTCGATCCTTAAAATGATACCACCAGCAAAAACAAAGCTGCATTGATTGTATTATGCTGAGCACATCTACAAATACCCAGGATTTTATTGATCACAGCTTATAATGCATAGAAGTAAAAGACATTTGGAATCTGATTGAATCAAATTACTTTGAGAAAATAAGAATATACATATTTAAAGTTTTTATTTATGTCATAAAGAAATGCACCACCAGGAAAAAAAAAAAAAGAAAGAAAAAGATAAGAAGAAAGAGCGGAGAATAGCAAAAGAAAGTATAAGGCAGAGGGGCTGACTCAATCAGGTAAGACCTTTAAAGGTAGAGCATTTTCTCTGTCTAGTAGCAAAAGAAAGATTTAATGCACTGTTGCTGGGTAGAAGATGGGAGGAACCATGTGACTAATAGTGGAGATGCTCTACAAGCTGTGAGCAGCCTACAGCTGACACCAGTTGGGGTGAAGAGAAACTTGCCCTCTCCCTTGAAAGTTCACTGAAAGATCAACTCACAATTAAGGCAGATTAATAAAGGAAAGAATTTATTTACCATGTGCATGGGGAGAAATCAGAGTGATAACCCAATTTTCTAAAGGAGTTCAGTTATACCAGCATTTCAGAGAGCAGAGGGGAAATTGAAGAACATGGGGTGATAAATGGTAGCTGGGGAGGTTGCTAGGGAGGACAAATGGACAAGGAGAAATAAATTGACTTGTAATTAACAAGTACTATGTAAATTAACATAGGAGACAGGTGTTTATAACCAAAATGATTTGGGCTGGTCCACCTATATTCCTGACCCTCATTCCTGAAACATTTTAAGATAACAAGAATGGGAAGCAGAGCCAGTTGTCCCCTTTGATCTGATCAGGCCAGCCCAGTTTATGTAAGTAGCGGGAAGACCTCAGTGTTTCTTGACTTTGAATGGCCATCAATTCCAAATATTTTTTATATCACCAACTTGTATTTTGGGATGAAATTTCCTTAGCTCCTTCATACTGTACTGGATTCTGCCAATAACATAAATGAACTTGAAAGCAATCTTTTCAAAGTGTCCAGATAAGAATCAAGCTCAACTGATACATTGATTTTAGTTTGGGGATATCCTGGGCAGAGAACCCAGTGGAGCCACGTGGATTTCTGGTGTATTGAACTGTGAACTAATAAATGGGCATTGCTTTAAGTACCTGGGTTTTTAGTAATTTGTTATGCAGCAATAGAAAACTAGGGGGGAGTGAACAACAAGACCTCTGTGCACCTGCACAGAAACTATTTATTTCCTGATAAATGGGAAAATTGAGGCCTCCTTTTCTGTACTGGGCAATGTGGAGTAAAAGAAAGATATTAAACTTTGGGGTCTCACAATCTAGTTTTAAGTCCTAAGCTCTGTCATTTGTCAACTGTGCTACCTAGGACAATTCCCTTGCCATTTTGGTTGCATTTGCAAAATGGACTTAATCTCATTTGTGGAGCAGGGGTAATGGGAAGATGAAATGAGGTAATTGTATATCAAATATATGAAATGTTCAATAAATGTGATTTTATTGTTAAAAAAACAAAAAAAAGTATAAGGCAGAGAGAGAGAGAAGGAGGGGGGAAAAAAAGAAAGAAAAGATAGGGAGGGAAAGAAGAAGGGATCTCATAAAAAGCAAGGAATAATATGAAACTTTAAGGTCTGGTCCCTTTTCATATACAGAAGAAAAGAGAGATTAGTAAGCATTCATTTTCTTTTTTTTTTTTTTGTAGAGACAGAGTCTCACTTCATCACCCTGGGTATAGTGCCTTGGTGGCACACAGCTTGCAGCAACCTCTAACTCCTGGGCTTAGGTGATTCTTCTGCCTCAGCCTCGTCAGTGCTGGGACTACAGGTGCCTGCCACAACGCTCATCTATTTTCTTGTTGCAGTTTGGCTGGGGCTGGGTTTGAACCCACCACCCTTGGTGGGGCTAGCACCCTACCCACTGAGCCATAGGTGCTGCCCTGATTTTGATTTTTTTTTTAATCTGCACTTGACAACATGAAAAGTGGATTAGCATTGTATAGAACAGAAATGATTCTTTCTGTTCTATAAGGTAGACTATGGAAGTAAAGAACTTACAAGTTATCAGACTCCCCGCTTTGATATAAGACAGCATATAGACTCCTTTCAGACCTCATTCCATTGTGAATCTGCACATGTTCAATCTGAGGATCTTAACAAGATTAAATGCATCAGACCCACAGCCTGTCACTTGTCATCAGTTATAATGTTCTGTAGATGCCATGACAACTTGCCATAAGTTATAATGTTCTGTAGATGCCATGACAACTTACCATAATAATTTATCTGAGGAAGTAAGGTAGGAAAAAGAATTTCTGATGACTTTTGTAGACCAGTTTTACTAGGTTATTATTGTATGTATATGTTAAATTTTCTATCATTATTTACAAAACATGTATCTGAGAAGATTCATAACAAGCATGCAAACTGAGTACTTAGACATTATTTTAAGTGTTCTATCATTATTTATTATACCAAATAATATTTTGCTGAAAATAACACAGATATGAATTTTGAAAGCATATATCAACAGATCACATGAAAGACCTTAAGTGTTAGGCAAAGATTATTTTTTTGCCATTAACTGTGACTCAATTTTTTTTTTTTTTCAGTTAGCAGAGAGGTTGGAAGATTACAAATGCTTTGTCATACAAAGTCTAGAGTGAACATGTGAAACCTTTAATCCCCAACAATATTAATACTTTACTCCTTCTTAAGCAAGTGAATATGACATTCCCTGATATTCAGATGGTGTCTGGAAGTATTTAAATCTGACTTCCTTGACTTTTCCATGGGTAAACTATCCATGTGCCATGAATAACAGGTGCTGTGATGACTTTGAGTTTGTGAGGTGAGCTCACAGAAACTGTAAACGAATGTTCCTTCTTTTCTTTTTTTTTTTTTCAAGATAGTTTGTCATTCTGTTGCCTCAACTATTGTTCAGTGAGTGGCATCATCAGATATCATACCCCACTGCAACCTCAAACTCCTGGGCTCAAGCAATCCTCCTGCCTCAGAGTCCTGAGTAGCTGGAATTATAGGCACCTGCCACTGCACTGGGATAATTTTCTATTTTCAGTAGAGATGGATCTCACTTTTGCTCAGGGTAGTCTGGACTTCCTGAGCTCAAGCAGTCCTCCCACCTTGGACTCCCAGAGTGCTAGGATTACAGGCAGAAGCTACCAGGACAGGCCTGAACAAATGTCCCTAAGGATTACATTTGTTAAAGCCAGTCAGAGCTCTCTAAAGGACATATATTAGTTTATTTCGTTAATGTTGATTGAAAACAAAGGTATGCATAACTATATCAACAGAAGCCAACTTTTTACATATTACAAGGCTGAGTTTGTTTCTAACGAGAGACTGAAAACACATTTAAAATATGCTTTTCTCAATTGATCAATTAGTAGCCAAAATTCAATCTCTCTCTAATGTTTATTTATTAAGCCTATTACTAAAAAATTGCTACTTGAAACAAGTAAATAGTATAATGCATTTAAATTGTGATAGATAACACAGAAAATTCATCAGAGAAAGCTTAAATATTCATGGAAATTGTGTTAATTATAGACTTTGTATTCTTTTTTCTTTCTTTTAGTTTTTAGAGAGGTTAGCCAAATGCAAATAATTCTAATATTAGTTAGATGTTGGAGATAGCTACTCAGACAGCTATAGAAAGCACAAACCTATTTTAAAACAAATAATTTAAACCATTCTATGCTGTAAACACCCACCAGATTCTTAATTAAAAGTCAAAGTAAAATAATTTTGCCTAACCTATAAAGCAGATTAATGTGAAATCTTATTAGCAAATCACAAATAAACTTTAACTTTTTATATAATTTTTATCTTTTCTAAACTGCTTTAACCTACTTAACGATTTATTTAAAACTATTTCCTGCACCTTGGATCAAGCTGTTAGTGATAAACTTATGCAAGGTGAAAATTTGGTAGCTCATACAGCCAAAATCATATTTCCATAGACTAGAAACTTAAGGCCTATTTATTGACTGTGCAAGATTGGATAGTTGACTAGTAAATAGTAGAAACCTAAAGTACATTATTTTAATTAATAGAGATGATAACTTTAATGATTTCTAAGGTTATATATAATCCTATAGTCAATAATTTAACTATACAATGAAGAATAATCATTTTATATCATTTGTGTATAGGAAGATATAGAAGTATTTAAAGATAGATTAACATCTCCTTATGAACTGAAAGATAAGGATATATATGTATATGTATCATATATATGTATTTATATCTTATATATATATATACAGATAAAATAGACTGAAAATTTGCATCACTCCCAAATTCCTATGTTGAAATCCTATACCCCAAATTGATAGCATTAAAGGTAGGGCCTGAGAGGGAAAATTACATCCTGAGGATAAAGTCCTTGTGACTGGAATTAGTGCCCTTATGTAGACTTTCCTGAATTACAAACATCTGACTCACATATGACTCGGATTTACAAATGGAGGTTATGGGTAATAGGTTAATGTACCTGTTCCTACTTACTTTCAAATGTGACTTAAGAACAAACCTACAGACCCTATCTCTTTCATAATCTGGGACTACCCATACAAGGAACCCCAAAGAGTTCTTTCTCTCTCACTGCCATACTAAAAGTCAGCAGTAAGCAACTGCAAGAGGGCCCTCAGCTTGCTGGTACCCTGATCGCAGGCTTCTATCCTCTAGAGCTGAGAGAAATACAGTACATTTTTGTCAGTCTTTGGTACTTTTTTTTTTTAATTTTACAAAAGGCATTTATTTACATATAGAATAGTAAATCTTTGCTTCTCTTTGAAAAACTAAATTTTGTCATCACTTTTTTTTGGTTATTTTATTTTATTTTGTTATTAAATCATAGCTGTGTACATTAATGCAATCATGGGGTACCATAAACTGGTTCTAAGACCATTTGACATATTTTCATCACACTGATTAACATAGCCTTTCTGGCATTTTCTTAGGGAGGGTGATTGGTGGGATTACACCTATGGTGCATCTTACAAGGGTACATGTGAAACTTAGTAAATATAGAATATAAATGTCTTAACACAATAACTATGGTACTTTGTTATAACAGCCCAAACTAAAACAAAATATTATAGACATAAAAATATATATATATATATATATATATACTATGCATAGCCTTTGACACTCAGAAAGAATATGTCACGATAAATTTGATATCCTTATCTACAAATATTGTGGTAAATATAATTCCTGAGATCATGCAGCATCATTAAATAACACAATAAAAAGTTTATACACAATTAAATCTAAATGACAGCAACTGTGTATGCAACAGAGTAGCAGAGAACAATGAACCAATAGCTGATAAAGTGTACATTAGGATGAAGGCTTACATTTAAGCTCGTACTGTTTCGTTGTAACCAGGACTCAAACTCAACCCAGCAAAACTTGACAAATTACTACATGACACACTGTAATGGACTATATCAAGATCATCTGCAATTAAATGATATGCTGACCGTGAAATACACTAATGCCAATAATTTTCTATTTAAACATGTTGATGTCTTCAGTTTCCTGAATAATATCCATACTCCCATTTCTATTTTAATTCGAGAATCCATTTACACCAGGTCTTCTACACCCTATCCTACAATTAAAAAATACAGACAAGCCATTTCCTGAATTCCATTTTAATTTTTCCAAGTACCAGTAAGACTGTTTCTGTCAGAATATTTGTTTATATGTGTACTTTCATCTCAGCTTCTTGAATTGATTTTTCTAAAGTTCTTTTCAGCATAAACACAATGTACACAGTCTGCTCTCAAGCTGCATATGCTGACAGGGAAAAGTAGTAGTATGTAAAAAAAATCCATAAATAACTCACAAACCCTAGTTTTCATCAATAGTTTTAACTTCCTTCACCAAAGTCACTTAAAATAGAACAGCAAATTGATAAATTTAAGTTTACTCAACAGTCTCCTGCAGGCATGAATGACCAGGAAAATGTCGGAAGTTTTGAGAAGGTGAATAAATACAAACAAAAAAGTCCTATAAGTGAAAACAAGGTAATCAATAATTAAATATTACACAGGTGACTATATATTATTTTTATAGCAGAAACTATTTGAAAATCATATAGGAAAACTTTTTAGAATAAATATCTAAGGGAAGATGTGGTAGCTGTAATTTTAGAGCTACTAGGTGTCACTGCATAGTGGAAGGTGGAAGCTATTATATTGTTAGTTCTGACAGGTGTGGAAAGACAATTGACAAGATCTTTAGATAGGGGTGAGAATTTGATATTCAAAGTCATAGGCTGATTAGCTTTTATCTAGTGGCTTGAACAGTGTTAAGAGTCTTCATTAAACACTCCCTGTACACAACGTGTGAATCACATCTGACCAAGTGAAATCCCTGACCAAGTGACCCACTAGAGAATAGGTGAAGCACAGACAATATACTATTTGAACCATGGTAAATTTAAAAGATGTCTAACCTGATGAATTATCAGAATCACCCAGGAAGATTTAATTCAATGTAATTAAAATATTTCTTACTTTTTAAAAATAACATTAGAACTATAAAATAAATAATAAATGAAATGGTTGTTTTCCTGTCACATTGCATTTCTTCAATTTTCCTTCAGTATCTCTTCAGATCTTTACTTGAAGTCACTGAGTAAATCTCTCCTTGGCTGCTCAATCTAAAATTTCATCCTTACCTCATACACTTCCTTATCTCTTTCCCCTGATCTGCTTTTTATCCCTTAATACTTAGCTATCATACTATATATTTTACCAATTCATCTTCTTTATTGTCTGTTTTTCATGCTACTGTGTACATTTGGTGAAGCTGGGATTCTTGTCATCATGTATATCAGTGGCTAGCATGTAGAAGGTACTGATAAATATTTGCTGGATGAATGAAAGAATGAATGGCAATTTGTTATCCACTGCTGTTAGGTGTCCACGCCCTTCACCTGGTAGTTATATTTCCTTGTGAGGTGTTCGATTTAAGTAAGAGGTAGACATCACATTAATATGTTCTTCAACTCTCTCTCCCTCAGGTGGAGCACACAGTCTGGTCAAACACCAGCATGTGGTCAAACACAGAACCTTGCAGGGAAATCATATATCCTATTCTGTTTGAGAGGGACCCAGTCTCCTCTGTAAATTAGACCAGGTGCCTTTTTTATGTACTGAAGTCTCCTCTAATTGTATAGCTGGGTGTTGGCTGCTTCAAATCTATACTCTTCTATCAACACTCAATGTTACTGGTATAAATTTTGACCAAAGCAGAAGTAGTAATTGGTGCCCTCTGGGCTGAATCAACAGCAAAGGGTTGCTGTGGTGGTGGTATTTGTTTATGATTTTTGTAGTTTTTGTGGCTTATACAGGGTTACCCTTCACAGTTAGTCTATATAATGTGTTAGTTCCTACTTACCATCACATTGGTATTATTTGGCTTTATTATCCTGGCACACTTTATTCATTTATAACTTCACTGACTCTTATGATTTGAATTTGTAAATCTGTAACAAATAATGAATCCTCTATGGATGGACTAACATATGAGTCAGTTATGTCTTGGAGTATAATAAATTATCCCCAAATTTGGCATCTTAAAACAATAAATATTTATTATCTCATTTGATTTTGTAGGTCTGGAATTTTGGAACAAGTATGTGGGTGATTCGAATTTGGAGTCTCGCTTATTTATTTATTTATTTTATTAAATCATAGCTGTGTACATTGATATGATCATGGGGCATCATACACTAGCTTCATATACCGTTTGATACATTTTCATCACACTGGTCAACACAGCCTTCCTGGCATTCTCCCAGTTATTGTGCCAACACATCTACATTCCACATCTACCAAGTTTCACATATACCCTTGTAAGATGCCCCGCAGGTGTAATCCCATCAATCCTCCTCCTTCCACACACCTCCCCCCTCCTTGCCCTTTCTTTCTCCCTTCTCCTTATTCTTAGGTTGTAACTGGGTCATAGCTTTCATGTGAAAGCCCTAAATTAGTTTCATAGTAGGGCTGAGTACATTGGGTACTTTTTCTTCCATTCTTGAGATACTTTACTAAGAAGAATATGTTCCAGCTCCATCCACGTAAACATGAAAGAGGTAAAGTCTCC